>JAABOM020058500.1:0-13842 GCA_011800125.2 Solanum clarkiae | reverse complement strand
GAGCCATTTTGCTTTATTCCATCATACTCCAAAGCCAAAAAATAGTCAATCTTTGACTCCATCCGAGATTGATGGAAGACAAGTGTTTCAATAAGTACTTACAAAATTTTTATTTTTATTTTATACATAGGAATATCAAAAAATGTCATGTATTTAACTATTTACTATTTATGGGGGTATAATAGTGGAGGGTTATGAAAGTAATGAAAACAAAGATTAAAAGGTTATTCCTCCAAGAATTATGGTCATGGACATTCTCAATTCTTTCGCGATAAATATAAATAAATTTAGTTATCATATTATTTAAAAGGTGAAAGATTTACAAATGGTGAAGATTTAGATCTTTATTTTTATGAGACAATTACTTGTCATTTTTATATATTATATTCATTATTCATGATAGTGATTTGTCAATAACAATAATATTATATTCACTATTTGTCAAATATATAAATAAAAATATAAATTTGACTCATACATTATGTTATTGTAATAGAACATAAGTAATCAATTGAAATATCATTTGAAAGAAAAAATATTAGCTCCAAAATTTAAATAATTAAACAAATTTATATTCTTATAAATTAGTATTAATATTTGTAAAAATAACAATGTCATTAATAAAACAATATTGGTAATTTTAGAATGCTCTAAAAGAAAGGTTGATAAAAAAATATAATTATTATATGATATGCATGATCCAAAGTTATGTATTAACACTTAATAAATAGTCTGATTCAAGTAAATCAAATTCATATGAAAATATACGATAATTTCATCTATTTGTCCTAAATCATAAATAAGGAAGTACTTAGAAATTTCAATCATTTAAGTATTAAAAACAAAACATACAGATAACCTTTAAATCAACACGTTTCATCTTCAATAACAAATAGTAAGAATAATAAAGTTCCATCCGTATGTGTCATATGAGAAACCGCAATTTACAACCTAAAAAATAGTTATTATTTGTGTAACGCTTATGATACAAAATAAAATAGTCTACCAAGACAGCTATTAATAACTTGAAAGAATAAGTGTTACAAATTTCTAGAAGTATCACCGTAACAAAGATAGAGAAAATATGAAACTACTTTAGATATGCGATACATGTTGCTCAACATTCATGCGAACTAACAAAAGCTGAGTAATCGAAAGACTAATATTTATGTTAATTATTTTAACATAACAAAGTGGAATAAGATTTAGAAAAATCATAGGATATGTGAATGTTGATATAAGAAATCATGCATTTATATCAAGTCATAATATAGACATTTGGAATATTATAAAGTAAATTTCAGAGTTATATGTACCTCAAAATCTTCAATCATAAATATGTACGTACATTTTTAGTCGAAAGTTGATGATTAATTCTTTTTTAATATTCTAAAATAATTTTCTTGTATAAATATCATTGATTTGTGTTTCTCTATATGTAGGCAGAAAATAATTGATATGAAATGAGAATCAAAATGTTAAGTATTGAAAACGAAGCAAAAGAAGGTGTGATCGTATAGTTGGATGTTCTATTTCGTAGCTTAGCACACAAGTGTAACGATCCATCTCATTGTTATAGCTTTTATTGGATGTAAGCACCTGGATGAAGTTTTCAAGCTAGGCTAGTTCATGATAAAAACCTGATATTGTAGGGTTTGAAGATTGTCTAAGTTTTATGGTGTAGAATTTAATAATTTAAGGTTTAAATTATGTTAGTTGAGGATTTAGTAATTTATAAAAACTTTCTAAATGATAAACGAATTCGTAGAATTTCAATTATAGCATTTTTAACAATGAGATATATATGCATTGTCATAAAATTTAATATATACTGAAAAATTAAAAAAATATAACTTCCTCTGAACTATGCCCTATAACCACGATAGAGGAACTCCCATCATCGTAGCAGTTGAGTAACTGCCATAATAATCATCAGCTAAGTTGAGGGACTGATATAGCAATCACTTAGTTGTTAATTGGTGTGGTGATCAAGTCATCACCACAACAGTCATTGATAGTAATTGATGCCTGATTTCTTTATTGTTGATTTTATTTTTTCTTTAATATTCAAAAGTTTATCTTAGATAGTAGAAATACAATTTCTCACTAACAAATACTCTTTTTTTATTATTGAGGTAAGGTCATTACTCTCTTCTAACATTGATTAATCTAATTAATTCATAGAATCATTAGAATGTGAGTTTATGATAGAATTTTTTAGTTTAGGCCCTAAGTTCCTTAATTGATGAAAATTGTCTTTAAATAGTTCTAAAATGGTATTATAATGATTCTAGGTTTAATTTTTCTTCCTTGATTCTAGGTTGTTAAATTTTTCTTCCTAGTATAGAAATTCTTCCTTTTAAATTAAATGATGGGACATTAGGGCACATTAATGGGTGAAAATTTCTAACTTGATAATTTAGGTTATAAATAATGATAAAATCAATGAGATTTAATTTTTAAGGCCTAAAATTGTAGGATAAACAATTGATTACTATGTTATTATTTCTTAGACCATAAATGGTTCGAAGATTTGAGCAAAGGCAAGGCTCTTGCAGAGTAATTTGCATTTGAATTCTTCGGCTGAGGTAGGTTATAATTTATTGAAATTTAGATTTGATTTAGATTTATTTATGCTCCTAGTTAAATACTTACGAGTACATAAGTTTTTTGATGGATGAAGTTATTAAGTTCTACAACAAGTGTATTTATAATTGTTGTTCAACGAGTTATATGTGTAAAATGGGCAAGAGTAATTATAGCCTTTTCATTAATGAGTGGCTTGTGTCTGAGGTGAGCTTCAGGAAGAACGATTACATATATTTAAAGAATCAAGTACATAATGGTATGGTATGTGGACGAAATTTTTCCTGTATATCATGACTACATAGTAATGATATATGAATGCATGAGTTTATTATTGAGATTTCTGATTTTCTTGATACATTAAGATATTTGATGATTGTACAACTTGTCATCTCATATGGTCTAACCTATTATGTTTATATATATTGGTTGATAAATTATTTTTTATGTGTTTGAATGAAAATCTGCTTATTGTTTGACTTGATTTCAAATATTATCTCTATCAATTCATATTGTCTTGTACTATAACATCTCAGAAATGCCTAATAAAGATATGTCAGGAAAATATGAAAAATCAACTGAGGTATGCAACTTCTGAGTGTGTATAAGGGGTCTTTATGGATCATGAAAAAAATCGTGACTCATGAAAGTCAATTGTGGATTGGACTTCAAAATTTGGGAGAAATCAGAAAAAGTAAATCAGGTTTACGAATGGTTTTATGGATCATACATGTGTTTACAATCTAAAGAATGATTTCATAGATTAAATTCAGAAAGTTGAATTTCTAGACTTGAATATGATGAATGAATTTATGGATCATGAAATAATTACAAATCATAAACTGGTCTATAGATTGAAGTCCTCTAAAACTTCAAAACTTAGAAGGAACCCTGATATTTATAGGAGGTTTGCATGTGTCATAATTGTATTTATGAACGGGCAAAAAGTCTCATAAAATGTATTTCAAAAATGAAATTTTTTTTAACTTTTAAGGACTACTTCACGAATCATATGAGTTTATACAGTTCGTGAATGATGTATGTGTCCTTGTTGATAGTTATTTTCTCAGAGGATCTTTTAATCTTTTCCTATTCTTTAAATCTCTATATTACGTTATTTTGGACTATTTTTAATGGGATTATAAGGTTCCTAAGGGTCTTAACCTCTCCTTTTTTTTAATCCTCACCCAAATTACAAATTCTCACTCAAGTCTTCTCTCCCAAGGAAGTAAGGTTTTCAAGCTTCAAGCCTCCATTATAACAGACATATGAAAGTTTCACTAATAGATATTCCTTCATCCATTGAGTCCTAAAAAAATTCCAATTTTTTTCAAATTATGATTTCTCCAAATATAGGGTTCTATGCTCTTCATGACTTCTCATTTCATTTTAAAATTTTATTCATGAATTATTTTAAATTACATGAATTTGAAGCTTCAATTATTTTGAACATGAAGATTGTGTTATGAAACCTAAGAATGCAAATGTTTTTAGGACCTCTAATATGATATTTTTATATGCATGTGATGAACTCTAATTTCTCATGATTTATGAATGCTTTAGATGAAGTATTACTCTATTTTATGAAATCATGATTTAGGTACTTTGAATAAAGTGTCTCTCAGATTATGCTAGGCATGAAATCATAATTTTAGGAGCTACTATTATAATGATTATTAAATTTATGAATGATTCAATATTACCAAACTCTTTCTATTTCATATGATTATGATTATGTATGTTATTTTGTTGGGAGTTTAACTTAGAAGTGAGTGAACCTAGTAATAAAAGCTTACCCTTATTAGAGGTACATGACCGTTACAAGCAATTCCTTTGTCCCAAAACTATGTGCCTTTGTAAGATTGGTCATGATTGGACTTTAGCTAGTGAATCTACTTTAGCTTAGATCCATAGTCCTTACCTTGACACATAGGATACTCTCTTTTTTATATGAGAACAGTACACTGAACTCCTGTCATAACTCACATAGTTCATGTCGATTGATGATATCTACCACATATGGTATAATTATGACTTATGATTTTAAGAATATTGCATGTCCTCACACTGTGCTTTCAAAATTTGATTATCATTTTTATATTATGTTTACTTGGTCATTGCATCATGTTTTCAGACTTATCATATTTTATATCATGTTATTACATATTTTTCATACTTAGTAGATTCATAAATATTAATCGCATACTCTTTTTTACCTATATTGATTCATATATATGCTATAACGCACCATATCAAGCTCACAGTTACCAATGATCCAAGAATGATGTTGCCTTTCAATTTCAGTATTTCCTTTCAGTTTATAGATTTGGTGGTTAGCTAAGGTATTGTCCTAGCAACCTTCTATGTCATACGCTTTTAGACAGTTTGTCTAGATTTTTTATTAAAATGTCGTTATATCATATTCTCTCTTATGTTTTATGAGACTATTTTAGACTTTACTCTTTTCTTTTCAGTTATTATATGCTATTCTTAGTGTCATGCTATGCCATGTAGTTCGCTTGGGATTTCTTAAGATTCTAAGTCCCATATTATGACTAGATAGTAGTCTTAAATCATGACAAATTTTAAAGAATCAGGTTCAAGAATCCTAAGATCTCTAAAAGTACATTAAATAGAGTCTTATTCATAGGTGTGAAACACCCCTAATTTATGGATGAGAGGCTACAAAACATTTATGAAAGACTTTACTTCTTCCATAATCTTATGTTGTACGATTGAGTTGAGCTTTATAAAGGTTTCTTCTAACTCATACTTTGTATGTTTACAAAATCATGCCTCTTAAAAAGAGCTTTCGTGAGAAGAAATTTGAATATGGAATAAGAAGTTCCTCTAACTCTAGTTGATCCTTTGGCTGAGCAAGTCACCCATGCAGAGATTAAGGCTATTTTTTAAATACTTGGCCAAGTTATGACCGCTCAAGCTAATTGTGAGGTTGTAACCTCAGCTAACACTCATGTGAACTTAGTTGGTACGAGAATCTAGGACTTTACTCAGATGAACCCTTTAGAGTTCCATATATCAAAAGTGGACGAGGATCTACAAGAGTTCATAGAGGGTGTTAAAAAGATTATCAAGATCAAGGGTGTCTCATTTGTTAAGAGTGCATACCTAGCTGCTTATTAGTTAAAGGAAGTGACTCAAATTTAGTACAAACAGTAGAAGGATGATATGGTCGATGATGTATTCGGGGTTGATTGGAGTGAGTTTAAAGATGCCTTTCTAGATAATTTCTTTCCATTAAAGAGTTCATCAATTTAAAGCAAGGCAATATGACTGTGTAAGAGTGTTCCTCGAAATTTACTCAACTCTCCAAGTATGATCAGGCAATGATGGCTGATTCTAGTGCTTTAATGAGTAAGTTTGTCTCTAGTGTTTTGAAATTAGTGGATAAGGAATTCAAAATTACCTTTTTGATTAAAAAAAAGATAGATATCTCTAGGTTGATGACTCATGTTTAATAAATTGAGGGGGAAAACTTAAAGAGAGTGTTAAGGAGACTAAGAGAGGTCAGACTGACAGTAATGACTACTCACATCAAAGATTTGGTGGGGATCGTTCTCAATTTTATCAGGGGTGTTTGGGTGTCACGGCTCGGTTCCCAATCATGATAGCATCTGCTAGATCCCACCTACAGGCAAGTCAATTGCCCAACCCCAGGGTAACATCCTAAATCTCTTGTCATACATATACAAATCACAACTAAATAAATCAACACAACCTATCCAGAATTTGAAAGTCAACTGTACAGAGCTATAATAGACATAAACACACATGCACACAGATATATATAATAATAACCAATATATATATACATAATTCGGAATACTCCTACAAATACAAACCATAACTACAGAGTACAAGGCCGATGTCTGGATATAAAAGACGACCAACATAAGGAAGGAGACTACGAAGTAGCTAGAGCAACCAACGCTTACTAAGTGTCTCCTGAACGCTTATGAACCCTCAACTCAGCAATCACAACTAGTACCTCGACTTGCACCATAGGAAGATGCAAAAATGTAGAGGGTAAGTACTAGAAAAATTCACCCAGTGTGCATAATCGACCGACTGAGTGAAATAATGTACATATGAAAACTCAAATATAGAGAACTGCAACAAGTCTAGCAAATCAATACATAGATCATGGAAATAACATGTCCGGAGAATTCCCAACCCTTAGTTGAATCAACCCTGATGATGAACCATGATACCGATTGACGAAGACTAAGTAGGACTATACCACAATTGTTACCAACGGAGACATAGTGTTGTACGCGGGTGCAAGGCCCTAGTATCTTTACATGTATGCCACCTGGGCCCCCATTAGCCCGGAAGGTACACCGTGCACAATCTAACCGACAGAATATCACTAAACCCAACAGAATCATCACAAAACCCATTTCTCAATGTCACATGATCAAAAGATCAATTTGTACGTAAGTGTAAGACCCTAATATCTATGCCTGAACGTCCCACATAACAATCGGGTCCTCAACCCAAAGTATCGTATCTCAACCAGGTCCTTGACTCAAAATATCATAACAGTGAGATGTATACCTTGCGGGAGAAAGAATCTCCCTAATCATAATCAACCTGGTCGTTAGATCTAAAAAAAAAGGATTTCCCAAAGTAATCGGTGTTCAAATCTCTATGAATAAGTAGCAGTATCTCAGACCCAAAATGTAGCCACCGGGGGCCCCCGACCAAAAACATCAACAGGTGTCCGGTCCTGGAATCGCCATTTAGGACTCAAAACTCTCAGAACGTGGCCACAAGGACTTAGACCGCGAGGAGCGTCACCTAGGACTCGAACTCTCGGACGCGACCACCAAGTCTCATAGCCCAAGGAGCATCATCCATGACTCAAGCATAGGAGTAGTCGTCCACTCAACTAGTCTATCCGAATCTGAACCTCTGAAGTCATATCGTGCCTCAAGATAGAAGCTATACCACCTCCAACAAGCATAACTAGCACCCCCTCAACAAACAACAAATAACTCCAACCTCAGATAAGAAGAACCAGTACCTAATGACTAACAACAATGTACCAGAGTGTAAACATCACCAATTAGTGTAAAATCAAGCCTAACAGGGCTAAATATGCTACAATCCAGCCAACCACAGGTGATGAAAGTAAAGCATGACAACTACGGCTATGTCGTAAACATCTACAATAGCCAAGCCTAACAGGGTCATATCTATACCCAAACCAAGTCACAGTATAATATCTACACCAGAACTAAGTCACAGAGTGAACCTATGCGATCACAATTATGTCGTATGTGTCCCACATAACCCAGCCCAATAAATTTGTATCTATACCAGAACAGGCCACCATATGTCATATAATCCATAACCCCCCTATTGTCGGCATATCTCCATCACGGATAACCCAGTGAATCCCATAGGATGTAGCAAACGTCTCACTACCAAGATCATACCCCCGTTTCAAGTCCATTAAAGGCTCAGAAGGAACGTCATATTTCATATCAAGAGTCGCAAAGCCTCATAAGAAGCACAATCATAGCCTTCCTAGAATACATTATGGTTTTCCAATTATCAATGGGTATCACAAATGTAGAATAGTTAACAACTGCATGCAGAAGTATACATGTCACAAGGAAACACAGTCTTCCGTCTAATAAGGCGATTATACATAATCTAGGTAGTCACAAGTACTCAGAATAGATATAAATAGCCACAACTGTGTCACAGATATCCCAAACCACCTGCGCCCCTCGTATCAAAATACAGGTACTATAACTGGTGCACAATGCAACATATAATCATTTGATAGCCTCACGACCTGCATATCTCAGTAGCACTAGGCTACACACCCATATCGACAATAGATTGGGTTTAAAAACATACCTGCCCATGGCATCAACCCATATACGACCCTAACAAGGCTTTCCCGTGGTTAATAATATGAGCCAGTATCGAAACTACGACTAATACAACTACCAATATAGGGGTGCAACCCCATAACATCATATACTATGCATATAGAGCATAACAGTCAAATATTACACATAGATCACATCTCAAATCACAACTAGTATTGTTCTACATATTTCAGCTCAGTCTAAGGTTCAAGGAAAACCTAGCCTACCTGGCAATCGAGGCCTTGCATCTTGAGTCAATCTAGTCGAGCTTTTCCCCTCTTAATTACTTCCCGATGTTGCTCTGTTACTAAAATACAAGGTTAACACAGTCATACTGGCTGTAACTTCTCGGAAAACAAGTGAAATTATGTCAATAGCATCTAAAATGGGGAAAACTGGGGCTCACACCCGAAATGCCAATTCAACCCTATAAAATGATCCCTACATCACCCTGAGTCTATAAAGAAAAATTGAGCCCAAAATAAATCCCATAAGACAAAAAAACGACTCAAAAATTAAGTTGTATTTCTTATCGAAAAACATTTCTTACATAAATTCTCAATCAAATTTCACAAAAATATAGCCAAATTAACAAAATCCAAGCATACCACAATATTTTTATTGGAAAATAGAACAATTTACACATAAATTTTACTTAATTCCATTGAGAAATGATCGAGATATCATAATGTAAAGTTTTCACTCATTTTTCAATATAAACTCAGCAATAAAATAGATATTTTACCTTGAAATACATGTTGAAATCAAATTCTGACACCACCACGACCTTCCTAGTGAAAAATGAGCTCGAAATCACTTTGCGAAGTTGGAGTAAATATGACATGCATATATATAACTTTCCCCGGAAAGAAAGTCTTATATATAGGGGTCGTACAACTACTAACTCACTGCCATGTGGCAACACCAAATTGTGCCAAGTGGCAGCCCCCCATAATTTGCCACGTCACTTGCTTCCCCTTTTCATTACTCCTTCAATCCCCTTTTTTGATGTTTCAAGCTTGTCCAGACTTCAATTTTCGCAAATGAACTATGTAATCATATAGATTTTGACATTTCAGATCCAACAGTATGATCAAAAATTCCAACAAAGCTTCCTATGATAAAATGAAGGTCTCACTTCTTTATCAGCAACTTTTAACGGAACACCCTGGGGGTTAAATTGCATCTAGACATCCTAGGTATCAAATGAAAGGTCTTTTTAGACCAAAATCGACATTTCAGAGCTAATCAAACTATCAAAATTCTCATTCAAGGCACGTTTCTCAAGGGCATTATCTGAGTCAATTATTAATCAATTTTGGCAGTTAAATTTCTAAACCACGATATAATTGTACCAAACACGATCCTAGCCTAATTCGATAGTTCTGGAGCTACTGGAGTTCTCAGAATTTTACTCCGAGGTCATTTATTTGGACTTTACTAAAACTTATTTTATAAGTATAACTTTTTAGTTAACTTAAAAATCCATATAACTCCCAAATAACCCATCCAATAAACATGCCAACAGTCCCAACAAATTATCAACAGTCCCAACAAATCACTAACGGCCCGAGGTCTCTATTCACATGCTCAAATCAACAAAATAGTTGTAAAACTATAGAAATGACCCAGAGGGTCATTATATTAGGCCTAGCCCATCTGCTAATTTCTTGATGCCCAAATTCAACAAAGATAGAATGTCCAACCCTTGGCCTTAGGGTAGTGCTTCTGGTGGATGCTCCTTTTGCACATGCTAAATGTATAGAAAAGACATCCTAGAGACTATTTACCAAGGTCTGATGGATGCTTTTGATATAGTATGATGGGTCAAATATTGAGGGATTTCCCTTCGGCTGCTAGTAAAGGTAGAGATGTTCGCCAACACGCTCAGCCTAGTACTTCTACAAGCTGTGCGACTGAGCAAGATGCCTCATCTAATTTTTATGAAGAGTAGTGCCAAGGAAGATTTTATGCTCTTCAGACTCGATAAGATCAAGAGCCTTCCTCCAATGTGGTCACAAGTATATTATGAGTATTCTATCTTGATGATCATGCTTTATTAGATCTAGAAGTGAACTTGTTCTTTTGTAAGTACTTATATTACTATTAATTTTGATGTTAGTCTCAAAATCTTGCTAGAATCTTTCCTGTTCTCTACCCCTAATAATGAGTTAGTATTGGCTAAATGGATATATAGAAATTGCCCAATCTGAGTTTCTCAAAAATCACTTTAATTGATCTGGTAGAGCTAGATAGCTATACTTATCTTATGATTTAGTCGACTATAGAACCTAAATTATTAGTTTTAGTTCCCGAATAATCTAGTCATCAAATGAAAGGTAGTAGTTTAACGCTTATAGATTGATGTGTTTCTTACCTTTAGGCTAGGAAGATGTTTTTCAAAGATTGTATTTATCATTTAGTTTAGATTAAAGATTCTAATATCAAAATCTCAAATCTTTGGTTAGTTCTAGTCATGCAGAAATTCCCATAAGTGTTTTTCGAAGATCTTTCTCGAGTCCCTCCCGAATAGAAAGTCAACTTTGGAATTTACCTTTTCCCAAATATTCAACCTATCTCTATTCCTTTATATAAAATGGCTAGCTTAAGGAATTGAAAAATTAGTTAAAGGACCTATTACGTAAAGGTTTCATCAGACCCAGTATTTGCGCATGGAGTGCTCTAATTGGGTTTGGTTTACCCATTCGAGAGTTATGGTACGCACCATCAGAACTCAAATTCGGATCGTGACATTTGCCAAATAAATAACACCCAACATGAGTAAAATATAAATAATATCATTAAACATTTTCTAAATTAAATTGAGAAACATGTCGATTTTCTTTGAACAAACTAAAAAAAAGAACATATCATAGAAATTTAAAAATAAAAAAATATAATAAATCTAAGCATTCAAATAGGTAATATCACATCTCTCTTAGCTTGGCCATCATCGATATTTATCCTTCTTATCAAGTTCTTTTTATCTTTTTTTTCTATACATTCCTCAAAATATTTGTTGAAAATTAAACTTCCTCTCTCAATAACTCTATAATTATCCACATTCATATCATTTTGCTCGAGTAAAAGGGAGACATTGAAGAAATAATGATTTCTAATCTTCTCGTATTATGAAGGTTATGTTGGTGCAAAGAGTTGGAAACTTCTCATTCTCTTCTTTATTGTACTCCCTCGGTCTAATATTACCTATCTCATTATTATCATTTAATTTTCTTGTAATATGAATATCACAAAAATAATATAGCATTAACTTTTAAAAATATTTAGTTTTACAAAAAAAATAGATTCATATGCTTCATATTTTAACCTATCAATTCACCCAAAATGCCATCATCTTTTCTTGTAAGTTAGTATATATATCGTCTTTGATTTTTACTCAACTTAACACATGATTCAAGTAATATAAGTTTATGTAAATATAATCACACATGTTTTGGACTTATTTTTTGGTGCATGCATCGGGTGTTGTTGAGAGTACGATAAGTAAATAAACATGTGGTGTATGTTTCTCCTTATATGAGACTCGAACATATTGGGGTTCGTTTCAAATAAAAATATATTACTCTATACGTCTTATTTTATATGACACATTTTTCTTTCAAATTATTTTACCTTGTCATCCATATTTTACCTAAATTTGTGAATAATTTTCTGGCTAAATTTATATTAACCAACTTTGATGCACGCGCAAGTTCTTCCTAACAAAGAATTAGTTATACTGATCTTTGAAAAGTAAAATGATGAGTTCGTTCCTTCAACTGTTGGATATTTTAAAAATATTTTAACTATTTTCTAAATCTCATTACTTAGTCATAAAATGTGTCATTAATGACTACATAAAATATTTTGTGTACACAAATATTACAAGTCAAATATTCACTCTTATATAGCAAATAAATAGCCATATAGATAGCAAATGCAAGATCATATACATAGCAATTTTATGGCTATTTTCATAGCACTTTCTTTGCCATTTGCATGACACGTTCTTGGCCAAATACTTGGCAAAAATAAGATCATATACCATGCTTGACCACCAAGTTTCAACAAGTATTATATGTGTGTCTTCATTCTTGAAATAAAGTATGAGTGAAGAACAAGAAGTGAGTAAGAAAGAGTGAAAAAGAAAAGGAAAGTTACTATATTTTCTCCCAATATATTTTCTTGGTTATAATCCCCCTTTCCGACTTTCTTATTTTGTAGTAATTATATTCTGTTGATTCCTGTATCCTCTAAGTAATTAGAGAAGACTTGTTTAATCCTGGGGAAATATTTCACACTGCTGAAATAATTTCTTAGGATAGTGCCTAGCACGACTCAAGTATTATTCTACTCATATATGTATACTACTTAAAATTATAATCGTGATAATATTTTTCTAAATTTCTTTGTATTATTTTGACTCATTAATCTTCTCTTGTATTTTGTCTTCCCAAATATATATATAGAGGATTTCATTTCCCCCCTACAATCTAAGAAACTCTTGTAACTAATATTACTATGAAAATTCCTGACTTATGAAATGATTATAAAAATAACTTAAAGCATAAGCAAACAAATTTCACTCTTGAGGAAATAGTGGCTCACATTCTAATTGAAGATACCAACAAAAAGGAATCATTCAAGTCAAAGGAGTTGGCGCTCAAGACAAATCTAGTATAAGACCAAAGTAGTAACAACAACAGGTATAATAATAAGTCTCGAGGTTACAAGTCTTGTAACCCCAATTTTAAGAAAAAGAAAGGCTCTTGTTTCACTTGTGAAAAATCAGGTCATCATGCCACATAGTGCAGGATGAGAATGAGAAATGACAAAGAAAAGGGTTATCCTCCCAAAGCTAATTTAGGTGAAGGAGATGAAATTATTGCACCTGTCATTTCTCAATTGAATATCATAGCACATGTAAAAGGATGGGTGGTATACTCTGGGGCTACTCGGCTCATTTGTACAAATTGAGAAGCATTTGCCTTCTATAATTCAATAGGGGATGATAGTGAAGTAATCTACCTTTGGAGACTCAAGAACTACTAAAGTCTTGGTTAAGGGTAAAGTTCTCTTGAAGCTCACTTCTGGAAAAACTTTAGCCCTTATGGATGCGCTATAAGTTTCTGAAATGCTGGCAAACCTGATTTCAGTCGCTTTACTTGGTAAAGGTGGAGTGGAAGTATCATTTGAGTCTGATAAGGTCATATTGACCAAATCTAATATATTTGTGGGGAAAGACTATTGTAACCAAGGACTTTTTAGACTTAATATTATGAATGAAAAAATATTTATTTCTGCTTATATGATTGAATCTATCTCTTTATGACATGCCAGATTAGGACAA
>JAABOM020058499.1:0-13842 GCA_011800125.2 Solanum clarkiae | reverse complement strand
ATATATATATATATATATATATATATATATATATATATATATATATATATATATTCTTGTGGGATGATGACTAAACACCAAATGGGATTGGAGGTGCCAGGATTATTCCTAAGGATTCTCTTACTTTCTCTTGAACTATGCGCCAATGTAGGTGTATTGGTAACCTTACCTAAATGAATGGGTCGTAAGGTACTATTACAATTGTGACATGATATGCGATGAAAATCCTTCTAAAATGATTGGGTCGTAAGGAAGGTGGCCAGCACACTGAAATGATCGGGTCGTAAGGTGTGGTGTAGATTAACTTTGGCAAGTAATCTTCTCTCACCAATGGGAGGTCTTCATCGGAAAAATTCATGTAATAGCTCACATGAGTTTGAGATGTCGATTATGGCCACATCACCTCTATATGTATGCATTATGCCATTGCACGCACCATAGATTTCATGGCGTATTATTGTATTACTCTTTTTATTTATATACTTCTTTCTATATATGTGCCCTTGTCATCTAACATTGAATGCCGGTTTAATAAGTTCATATACATTGCATGCTTTCATACGTAGTATATTCAAACATACTAATGCATACTTATTGCCTACATGATCTGACCATGTAGGGACCAGAGACTATATCCATTCATCTTTTAACGGCTAGTCGGATTCATGAAAGTTTTGTCGGTCCTATTATCCAAGGACAAGACATCATCTATCTACCTATTATGTTGCTATCGTATATGTTATATTTACTTTGAGGGTGATCCTGGAATATGTCTTATCCCCCATCCTATTCTAGGACTTAGAGGTATTGTTGGACAACATGTAGAGGCATTGTTGGACAACATGTAAACTATTGTACAGTTATGTGTTATAAAGTGCTATTTGGAGATTATGATTATGTCTGTCTATTGAATATGGATGTTATGATATGGGTTATGATATGATATGGAAATGTGAAAGATTCTAAGTCCCATTTTGCTCCCATAGAGTGATTCATACTTACCCGCCTGTTAGACATTATGTGCTACGTATTATGTGAAATCCATGCAAATCCCTATCCCTATGATATCCCATAGTGTGAGTCATACTTTCTCCTCTCTTAGAACAATGTATTTATTATTTTGTTATGCGCTTCTGAACTGATGATGTAAATTTGGATACTTTGAGGCTTGTTTAGGGACTCTCGAGTTTCCATTCGCCATGTCACTCCTAGACCCTAGGTTCGGATTGTGACATTTCTCCAGGCAATATTAATGACCTGTTATGCAAGCTAAATCGATGAGTTGGCGATTTGCCGGCTGACTTCTGTAACTCGCCCTTTTTCCAATTGGCTTGCTTCTTGCTGGGTTATATTTGGCGAGGTCTAGGGTACTTTGGTGACTCGTCAAGTACCCTTTTGCAATGCTCAACGTTCAACACTTCCTTGTTAGTTCTTTTTTGACCTCTTTTTGCTTGTCTTTGTCCTAAATGTTCCCCTTTCTTCATGTTACTGCAAAAATAGCAATTCATGTCAGTTTATAGCACAAAATAGGGCATCAAGGACACTTTGTATGCACAATTTAAACCCTAGATGATTGCAAATTCACCACTCATCAACACCCACAACCTAACTCTTCACTTGTCCTCAAGTAAATCAAATGTCAACTAGTTCAAAGATCATGTCTACGCAATATACTAAATGACATTCAACTTGCCAAGGCACAAAATCCATTCATCATGCAACCACTCACATGTGCACTTCAAACTTCATGCAATGACTAGAACATACCTTCTAGAGTGTTTACTTATAAAGGCTTACCGAAAGGCAAAACCAATGCTGACCAATTATGCTTCATTTCCCTCGCATAAAAAATTATTCCAATCTCATAAAATAATATATTATCAAGCTCAGGAATCATAAAATGCTCACACTCCCCGAAGAAGAAAAGCATACCCAAATCAACTCATGAACTTGCGCTTATTTTCCAACTAATACATCAATCGGCTTATGAAAGATCACAACGGGCTTTTTTGGGCTTGTAATGGGGTTGAGTGCAAGGTAAGATAGCATTTTGGGATAGTGACTAACTTTCTTGGTGTATGACTTGGGTTCTAACCATCATTCAACACTATACACCACATTAAACTTAGCCTAATCTTATATTCAATTCCTTCTCCTCTTATCAACCTTGACAAGGCACTCCTCCCTTCTATTCGCTAACAAAAACAATTTCTCTAACATTTTCACAAGTTGAGACTGAAATCAAACATCAAATTCCATTCATTTTTTGGAGGGATATGCCAATTCCAATCTAGGCACAAGACGCACTTATAACCAATTATGGCCCAAACGTTTCCTTTATGAAACCACTTTACTACAACCGGTCTTTGCCTTTACATACCACACCCCCAACTTTGGCCTTTGGCCAAAAAATAGACTATTCTACCAAGTCAAACACTAAGAAGAATATGGAAAGGTAAAACAGCCAGAGATCTATTTTTGGTTCAAGTTCCACAAAAAGGAAAGGTACAACTCTAATGGTGCCAAGAAAATCTCACACTCACATGGGCAATCAAAAGAAGGTCGTCATGGGTCTAAGAAATTTATGGTGGATAGTTAATCAATGCCTAATATTCTCTCGTTTATTCATCAATGTCAATCAATTGGACCAATTGGGCAAGTTCCAAGAACCATCAAATAACTTTTCCAAACAAAATACCTTACCACACATGGCTTTCCAACACAACTATCTAACATTATGCTAACCAAATGAGCTCAAGTGCAATGATCATCGTAAAAATCCAAGTTGGTTTCAATGTAGTCACAACAAGATGTTATGAGCCCACACATGAATTATGCAACTTTTAACGTCTCACCAAATCAATCCAAGCTAATATGTGTCAAAAGTACATTTCGAGACATTGATATTGATCAAAATCAACACTTAAAAGGTATTCAAAGATGTTAATCCGTTTAAATCATAGCAACAAGCCAAAAATATAGAACAAAATAAATCTATATCAAATAAAAAAACAAAGTGCACTATATACAATCTAAAAAAAATAACAAAAACAATCAATATGTATAACCCAAATAAAATGGGTTAGGTGCTAATCACTACCCCAAACAAAACATAAAGTAGTGTCCTCAACGCACCAATCAAGACTAAAAATAAAGGAATAAAACAACTTCAAGATAAAGAAGCCCTATTTGTAGGTGAGGATGAAGCAGTTGGGTCATATGGTGGAGCATCCAAAGTCGGGGCATAAATAACCTGCAGAGCAACAGGAGCAATCTTCTCTGTAGTGGTGGTAGGTAGCATGCTCTCAGTAGATAGCTGGAAAATACCCTCAAAAGATCGCACTAAAGCTGTCTGTAACAATGGTAATCCAGAAGAACCTCAATAATAGAAACCCTATCTGGCTCTGTGTCCTCTAAATCCTCCTTTCCATATAAAGCCTCAGGTAATCCTCATTTGTCTTAGGCCTCAAGTAATCCTCATTCTCCTCCTTCGCGAACTTTCTTTCCCTAGTTTCCTTGTTCTTTGGCCTTCTGGATTCAAATTGATTAGACAAGGTCTTCTCTCTATCCTTCCCAACCTTTGTTTTGTTTTCCATGAGCATATACTTGTCCTTGAAAACATTACCCTTCACCTTTATTTACATGTCATGATACATGTGCTTGTCAATCTTCTTGGATTCTCATCTAATTTGGGGAGTCTTACAGGGTGGGTCATGTGCAACCTCGGTCCTTACCTCAATCTGACGACGTTTTTGAATCGGCTCCAAAATCATGGGCTTATTTACTGAGGATTTAGACCCCGCTTGTTCTTCTTCAGAGGCTATCCTTTGCAGCTCAAAAGACCCCTCCTCATCCAAAGTTGAGGAAGGTTGGCGATATTCTTGCCCCCATTTGCAACCTCTATCCTAGCATGTTTGGGTGGATATGATGGCCTTTGACTAGGTTCCCTGATAGACAACAGGGGTAATGGACTCCTTGGTGGTTCATCCTCGTCTACCACTCTACTATAGTGCACTGATTGTTCAGGTCATGCCATGCTTGCGTCAAACATTGAAAACCATATTAGGCATAAAAGACTCAAAATCAATATTAAAATCAAAGACCTAGAACTATATAGAAAGTTACAGTGTTTTAGTACTCGCAAAGTAATTGTGACATGTCAGGGGTGGGTACCCTTGGCGTGATTGGCACTTGAAGAACCATTGTTGATCCTCCAGGAGAACCACCTGACCTCATTGTCACATCATACTCAATAGAAAAACAAAATACTCCAACGAAAGATTATAAAGTAAACTGAATAACCAAGTCTTTATATAAATAGGAAGTTCCAATAAACAAGAGTTGGAAAGAAATAA
This sequence comes from Solanum clarkiae, assembly GCA_011800125.2. Lineage (NCBI taxonomy): Eukaryota > Viridiplantae > Streptophyta > Magnoliopsida > Solanales > Solanaceae > Solanum > Solanum clarkiae. The sequence continues at coordinate 9,487 of JAABOM020058499.1, read as the reverse complement.
TGATCAACATCCTTTACTCAATGTTTATGAAACCTCTATGCTCATCTAGAAGGTGCAAAGATAAGACCCGGGCTACCTTAAATGAAATAATACTAATACTCAAAGAAAGAAAAGAAAGGCGCCTCTGAATAGCAAGACGGGTCACCAAGTCTGGAAGCAAGCTTTGGACTTCAACAATGCGCTTGTTAGCGACCTCTATGACCTGTATCTGCATCATTAATAGGCCCAACTGGATGTCAGTACGTGGAATATACTGGTATATAAAATGGCTAAGAAATAATCAATAATCAAACACAAATCAATTAACTCAGCTCTACAATCGACTCCACAATCCATAACTTAACTCAACGAATATGCAAGTTTAGAATTAAAATCATGCTTTGAAAGTAGACTCAGTGATATGCAACTCATTCTAAAATGATTCATGTCATATCATGTGTTGCTTGGGAGTTTCTTTTATCTGACATCCAATCCCTCCACCTTTAGTTTGGTGATGCACAATGAATGTAACATCGTTTCCACGCCCGTCCAATACTAGCCAAGGTAAAGGACAATCAAACCTCTCTTGAATCCAAAATAATGATCCATCTTTTGGGACATGAGTTGCTCGAATTAATGGTACAACTATTCTATGCTGGCAACATAGTTTATGGGTTAGAGTTATTATCTATTTATACCGATATCGGTGCTCAATACTCCTCCCAAGACTAAATTATGCTCATGTCAATCAACTCAATCTCATCTCTTTATATTTTTTCCAATAAAACTCAACTCAATTATTCAACAATTCAACCAATCAAGGCCATGGTTCATGTATGAAATCAAGACTCTAACACAAACTCAAACGATCATTTAGACTCCAATCAACCATATCTATCACATAAGACATGTAAGATGCTTAGTACATATACATATATACAAGTAATAACGCTCCTCATGCTCAGTCATGCTCAAGTTACTCAACTTCGAATTCACCCTCGTGATCTCAACTCAGTCAATGCACATAGGATGATGCAATTTAGGGTTCATGAATATCACAAACAAATTTATGCTCTAATTTTTTACAACCATCATGCAACTCATTAATTCATTCATAAATATGCATGAAAACTCAACAAATAATAAGAGTAACTCGAAGATTAAGATTATGGGATTTCTTTACTCAAGTCCTATACGTGAGTTCGATTATAGGATGAGAGGGAAAACAGATGAACTCAACCAAATGCTTTAGGTAGCCTTACATACCTGGGATGAAGTTTGATCAATTGGCAAGGGTTTGTGCTCCAATCACTCGAATTCCTAGCTCTTCTGCTCCTCTTCTTAGCTTATCTTTTGTTAGAATTGCATAGAAAGCTTAGGAATGGGTTTAAAAATTCTTTTTAAGTCAAAAATGACTTGTATAAGTTGCGGGTTAAGTTTGGGAGGATCAGGGAAAAGTCTAGAATTCTCCTCGAAAAAACTAAAAAATTTGCTCTGAAAATTTTCTCCAAAATTTTTCCAATCGATTTTCTTATCCCATAGAAAATATCAGAGCCATAGTTAATTGCAAATTCATGACAATTTTGTGACATAGACCTATCGCACACTTTTTTGAAATTTCATCTTTGCCCCAAAAAATAATCTTTCGATCTAGTTGTTCTAAAATCCAACCAAGACCATTTCCTCACATAATTTTTCATGCTGATTGCAATTGTGGCCTCAGATTTACCAAAAACGTTTTATAAGATATGTTATGCAAGTGTTCTCTCGTCTAGGCGTATTTTGATAATTTTACAGAGTATAACATTATCTCCCCCTTGGGATCATTTGTCCTCGAATGAAGAGCAATCTAGGAGTCTAACTGAGGCACGAATCCTATCATGGACTCTAAGAATCAAGCAATTTACAAATCACCGTGCAATCCATCAACCAAGCAATTAAACAAGTAAAATCAACAAATCAAATAAATCATTGATTGGACTCTAGAACATTATCGCTATTTCAAACTCGAAATACAAGGGAACTCAAAGAATTAAGAATGAACAACTTACCATTGACTCTCTCATCATCAGTAGGTAGGAATAAATATGGGTACCTTGCCTTAATATCCTCCTCTACTTACCCAGTAGCTTATTCTACAAGTTGATTTTGCCACAATACCTTGGCAGATTCAATCTCTTTGGTTCTCAACCTACAAACCCGATTATCAAGAATTTGAATGGCACTCTCTTCATAGATCAAATTATCCTTCACTCCAATACTTTCAACAAGCACAACTAACTGCGGTTCTCCCAAACACTTCTTATGCATAGAAATATGAAAGATCGGATGGATGGCCTCTAGCTCTTGTGGTATCTCCAATTCATAAACTACATTACCCACTCTTTTCAAAATCTGATAAGGACTAATGTACCTCGGACTCAACTTCCCTTCCTTCCAAATCGTATGACACCCTTCATAGGTGATACTTTCAAGTACACTCAATCATCAACCTCAAACTCTAAATCTCTTCTCCTAACATCCATGTAGGATTTTGGCGACACTGTGAAGTCTTTAATTGCTCTTATACGATCTTTACCTTTTCCATAGCCTGATGAACCAAGTCTAGCCCAATCAACTCTGCCTCACCCACCTCGAACCAACCAATCAGTGATCTACATCTCCTCCTATAAAGTACCTCATATGGAGCCAGCTGAATACTCAAATGGAACTTGTTATTATAAGCAAACTCAATCAGAGGCAAATGGTCATCAAATAACCTTTAAAGTCAATAACATAGGTCTTAAACATATCCTCTTAAGTTTAAATTGTGCACTCTTCCTAGCCATTAGTCTATGGGTGGAAGGTAGTGCTAAGGTTCACCTTCAAACTTAAGCCATTCTTGAAAGATCTCTAAAACTGAGCAGTGAATTGAGCTCATCTATCTGAGATGATAGATAAAGGAACTCCATGAAATTTTATAATGTCCTTTTTGTACAACTAGCATAATCTTCTAGAGTGTCAATCACCTTTACTACCAAGAAGTGCACAGATTTTGTCATTCTATCAACTATTACCCAAATTGAATCATGTTGTCTGCAGAACCTTGGTAAGCCTGTGACAAAGTATATGTTAATCATCTCTCATTTCCATTTTGGGATCTCTGATCTACCCCACATGGCCTTTAATGCTTAACCTTAACTTACTGGTAATTCGGGTACTTAGAAACAACTCGACAATGTCTCTTTTCATCCCACTCTACCAATTGACTTCTCTCAAGTCATGATACATCTTAGTTGATCCCAAAAGGATCGAATACTTTGAGTTCTATACTTCTACCATGATTCTCTCTCATATGCCATCAACACTTGGAACATACAACCTGCCTTGATATCTTAGTATCTCATCTGCCCCTTTGGCTAAATCTATCACTTTTTGCTTATGCACATATTCTTTCAATTGTAGTAAGATAGGATCTTGGTCTTGCTTCTCCTTCACTCTGTTACTAGAGATGATGCAGACCCATTATACACAAGAACTTCACCTTCACTGGATTCATTCGGTTAGACTCCCAATCGTGCTAATCTATGATCCTTTGCGGCTATCTCCTTCTTCCCCTCTTCAACATAGGAGATACTACCCATGGACAACCTGCTATGAGCATTAGCAACCATGTTAGCTTTACCTGTGTGGTGGAGGATGCTCATACTATAGTCCTTGAGCAATTCAAGAAATCTCTTTTGCCTCAAATTAAGGTCCTTCTGGGTGAAGACATATTGCAAGTTTTTATGGTCTGTGAAAACATCAACATGTGCTCCATATAAGTAGTGGTGCCAAATCTTGAGAGCAAACACCATTGTTGCCAACTCAAGATCATGAATCAGGTAATTCCTCTTATGAAATTTATGCTATCTTGAAGTGTAATCTATCACTTTCCCCATTTACATCAATACAAAATCCAGTCCAACTCTAGACGCATCACAATATATCACAAAATCTTTGTTCCATCAGGTAGGGTAAAACTGGTGCAATAGTCAACCTTGTTTTCAACTATTGGAAACTCTTCTCACATTCATTAGACTATTGGAATTTGACCTTCTTCTGAGTCAGTCTAGTCAATGGTGAGGATATAGAAGAGAACCCATCAATAAATCAACGGTAGTGGCCTGCCAAATCCAAAAGCTCCTTATGTCGGTTGGAGACGTGAGTCTAGGCTAATTCTTAACTGCCTCAATCTTTTGAGTGTCTACTTGAATGCCACACTCAAAATAATACACCCTAGAAAAACCGCAGACTTAAAGCAAAAATTAAGACTTCAAAAATTTTGCATATAACTCATTATCCTTGAGAGTCTGTAAAAAGATCTTGAGGTAATTTGCATTCTCCTTCTCATCTCTAAAATAGACCAGACTGTAGTCGATCATAATCACAAACATATCAAGGTACTGCCTTAACACTCTTTTCATCAAGTCCATGAAGGTTGTAGGTGCATTTGTTAACCCAAATAACATCACCAAAAACTCAAAATGACCATATTGAGTTCAAAAAGCATCTTCGAGATGTCACATTCTCTCACTTCCAACTGGTGATAGTTTGATCTCACTTCTATTTTAGAGAAAATAGAGGCACCCTGAAGTTAGTCAAACAAGTCAACTATCCTTGGGAGAGGATAATTATTCTTGACTATTACCTTATTCAACTGGCCATAGTCAGTACACATTCTGAGGGAACCATCTTTCTTTCACACGAATAGGATAGGAGCACCCCACAGAGAAATACTCGGCCTAATAAAATCTTTCTCTAACAAATCTTTCAGTTGCTCTTTCTGACTCTTTCAACTTAGAAGGGGGCATCCTGTTAGAGGGGTAGAGATGGGTTAAGTATCGGGGAGAAAATCAATCCTGCAGTAAATCTCCCTATTAGGAGGGACTCCAGGAAAATCCTCAGGGAACACTTTAGGAAACTCATTCACAATCAGAACTAACTTAAAGGTAGGAAGCTCAACATCATTAGACTTAATTCATACAAAGTGATAAATACATTGCTTAGAAATTAGTTTTCTGGCCTTAAGGTAGGAAATAAAATTGTCTTTAGGTGTAATAGAATTTTCCTTCTACTCTAAGACCAGTTTATTCGAGAATTGAAATTTAACAATTTAGGTTCTCTAATATATGAAGCCATAGTAGGCATGAAGTCAATCCATGCCAAGGATCACATCAAAGTCACTCATCTCCAACTTTATCAAATTAGCAAAGGTATTGCTACAATGTACGAATACTACAAAATCTCTGTATACTGTCTTGGCTAGAAAAGACTCACCAACAGGAGTGAAATAGAAAAAGGTTCAAACAAACACTTAGGAAAAATCTCAAATCTACCAGCCATATATGGCATCACCAAGGAAAGAGCTGCATCTTGATCAAGCAAAGCATAACAGTCAAAAGTAAAGTGTCAAAGCATACCCATCACATCATCTGGTGCTACCTCTTGAACCTGTCATTCCCTATTGCATACTGACAGTTTGTTCCACCGCCTGTCTATGTTGTTGCAACTCTTAGATTACCTTTGGCTAGTGGTGTTGTAATAGAAGACTAAGCCTTATTGGCCCAAATCAAACATTCCTTCTGGAAGTGACCCATCTATCCACACTTATAGCAACCATTCCCTCCCTCTATATACACTCCCAAATGTATCCTACCACACCTTCCACAAGGTGGCTTCTCTTTCGAATAAGGTTCACACTGACTTGAGACAGAAAACCCTGTGCTCTATACTTCTATTGACCTTGGGACTTATGATCATACCTATTACTCGAAGCTGGTGCACTTGTTGTGAATGGTGCATAGCTGTTAGATCTTTTCTGAAAGTAAGACTTGTCTCCCTTACTCTGCTTAGGCTGGGTAGGCTCAGGCCTTGCGAACTTGGCCGTCTTGCTTAAATGCACCTCTTTATCCTTTTCTTATCCTCCTTAAGTTGTTGGGCATAAACTATGAGTCCACAGATACCCATGCCTAGGATCAGTAGAGCTTCTTTACATTTCTTTTTCACATATTTACCCAAGCCAGATATAAAGTTTCTTATTCTTGCTCTTACGTCTTGGACCATATTCTCTGGAGCATAACTACATAGTTGGATGAACTTGAGGTTGTATTCCTTGACAGTCAACCCTTCATGCTTCAAGTTCAATAACTTTTCATTCTTTCCTCCCTCAACTCTTAGGGAAAGAAGTGATCAAGAAAGGTATTCTCAAATTCGCTCCACTCAATAGGATCAACATCCTCACCGATACCCTATTCCCATTGGTTGTGCCGAACGTTCACCACACCCTTAAGCTGGTAGGAGGCAAGTTCAACTTCCTCAATCTTAGTCGCATACATGGCTTTCAGGACTTTCCATGTATCATTAATGAAGTTCTAGGGTCCTCCTCAATCTTAGACCCTATGAAAACTGGTGGGTTCATTCTAATAAAGTCCCTACGCCTAGTTACAGCTGTGAAGTTTGGTTACCACTATGGAAGGCCACAAGCTGAGTGAGCATAGTAATTGCTCCCCTAAACTCAACCTCTAAAATAGGAGCTGCCTGAGCGGTAGGCGCTTGTAGAATGTCAATGGTCCTAGCAGTTCAACCTCGGCCTCTTGTCTTCATCTGGGTAGGCACTTCTGGTGGGGGATTCTAATTGTTAGAAGATGAAGCATTTCTTTCGGTGGTGGTATCAAAAAAAATAAAAATAAAAGATTATAATTTCTAGAAATCAAAATATAGATATAATAATTTCCTTAGGATTAATATAAAAATTTTATTCAAACTACCTGTGGAACAATAGTGAATCAACAAGAAAGAAATAAAAATAGAATTAAGATCAAGTCCATTGAATTCACAGTGTATTCAAAAAACTTATTCCTCTCAAGTACCCAAAGTTGTGGGATATATTCTCCCAAGATTCACTTCAATCGAATAATGATATCTCAAATTTGTTGAATCTTGAACACACTCAATAATAGAAAATCACACAACAGTTTTTACAATATGGAGGAGTTTATAACTTGAAAATTTGCATTTAGTTAGTGCTTTTTCGGACTCAATATTTGAGAAATAAGTATATACTTATAGTTATCACAAAACTACTTCAGAAAGAAAGTGATGATTCAAAAATGTTGCATTGATTTAAAAATAATTTTCACGTACATTTTGCAGATGCAAAAGTGTTGCACACACTTCTAACATAATCTTAAATCAGCATAATGAAGAGATGTGACTCTTTAGCATACTTTGCACCTATTTTAGCATATGCAAAAGTGCACGCACACTTGTAACATAGCTATCATCTAGTGTATTAAAGAGATTCATCTCTTCAGTGTGCACTAGAAAATTTTATTCAAAAATATTCTGGCAATCATTATCGAAGCCAAGTGAGAGAGCAACAATGCGTGAGGCTTGTTTTCTTCTTAGCCTTTTAATAACTTGAAGAAGTACTTCTATATTCAAGAACTTGAAAGTTCCTTTCTCCTACCAATACATGAGATTTTCTTTTTTCAAAAGTAAAGTTATTTTTACACTTTTCTCATTCTTTTACATATTTTATTACAACAACTCAACATAGAGTACTTACTTCACTAGTAGCCAGCAGAATATAAATTTGGTAATGGTTAAATCAGGCCAATTTTTTGCTAGTTATTGGAATAGAAACACAAGATTGAAATTTAATTTTCATTTTGATCCTTATATTTGAGTTTATTTGTTAATGTAGATTATTTGTGATGGTCGAAAATATTGAATATTTCTTTATTTGAGTTGAGAAGTGAGTAACAATTAAGAAATACCTCACTACCATTGTTGGAACTTCAAAGCTTAATTCTCTGCAAATTTTAGCAACTAACATGATCTAATCTACCAAGCTGTGTGATACCTACTCTAACATCTGGATAAGAGAACCCTTAATTCCTAACCAATTAAATCATGTGAAAAATAAAAGAAACAAAAGATAATACTGAAAAGATCATATAATTACCAAGTATAGAGTTAAAAATCCAAATCAAATTTTTGAAGAAGACATCTAACATCCAAGAATTCTAGTTTAAACTAGTAAAAGAGCTTCTATGAATACACTGAGGAATAAAATAATGATATAACTCCCACAATAGAAAGGAAGAGTTGAAGTTGTTGGAGATTGTCATCGTTTTCACCTAAAAAGCATCATCAATCCTACAATCGGACTATATTAAAAGGTATAACAAGAGTAATATATCAGTATGAACAATACATACAGGTAGGCATCATTAGTCAATGAAATGCCCAAAAAATATGTTTCAGAATGCACATAACCGTAACTTCCATATATCCCAAAATCTGTGCGTGACATCGAAAATTCGACTTCATATTCTCGATAGGGGACAAAATTGAGTGGGAAATGGGCATAACCCGGATTTCAAAGGACCCATAGTGAAAAATAATTTTTGCTAATTTTCATTTTTCAGAGAGCATCCACGCCTTGGTTGCAATGCGCCAGAGGCACGGAGCAATGTAGTTCCTCCTTCGCATTTGGTTTGCATAGCAGACTGGATGCGAACGACTACCACATTTTCCTTAGTTTTTCTCATGCACCCAAGGGCATGGGGGTCATAGGCCCATGCCCACTAAAACGTGAAACCATCCATACTCAGCCATTTTTCAATTCTATAACTCACAAAACCCTCTCTCAAACCTCTTTAAGACTATATCAATTCTCTCATTCAAATCTAAGGATCTCAAGCTCAACTTTGGAACTCAAGGATTCATTTGATGCTTTAAAACCACTTCAACTTCACTTCAAGAAAATCAAGGTTTAAGATATATGGATTTCATCCATTGGGTCCTTTTTACCCATGGAGCCCAACCTTCCCTTTTTTTATGAAAATTGTATATTTTCAGGTCGAATTACCTATGGGTATCTCTTATTATGGATTATGAATATAGATTATGTTGAGGTTTTATAAAATATTGATTGTTCATGCATGACTATCTATTTCAAGCGCATACCATGAATTGATCTTGTCCATTGAGACTATGCATATTTTGAACTACGGAACGATGAACTATTATGAGCTTTTGTGAGGGATTTCAAGGTATCATACATGAGAGTTTCACTACATGTTGGTGGGTTGTTTTTCATTAAGTTTACTTATCTTATTTCACTCTTGAATCTCATAATTTTGAACAAGTATCATGAACCCACTAAGTGTTTGATAAAATGACATGACAAGAATTGTCAAGTTTATTGATGATCTATTACATGATTTACAAGTCAAGTGACTTCATGATGATTAATGTCTTTCAAGTATGTATTGAATTCATGAAAATCATCTATAATTTTATAAGTATCAAGTTAACAGTCTTAAAACAGTACCAAAGCAGTCATGAAGGACGTGAGGCAATTGCCTTCCATCTATCAGCCCACAAGTTCTAATCAACGTTACACTTAAGATAACACAATAAAACTCATTTGTTAAATGAAACCAAAATCAGGGCAGCAACCTTAGGGTAATATCTATAA
>JAABOM020058498.1:0-50125 GCA_011800125.2 Solanum clarkiae | reverse complement strand
CTAACAAGCAAATTACATTCAGTACACTGATTTTCACATTCTTTATGTCCAGCTTTTACTTCACACTTAAAAATGAAATGACATGCAATTTCAACTTTATTACAACCATTTTCAAATAATGAAATACCATCTCTAATAATTAAATTATAAATATATGCAACACATTTAATATGAAAACCATCATCATAAATAGGAGTAAGAATCAATTTTAAATAATCAATAACACGTTTATTGTTAGAAGCGTCATCTACAATTACACTAATTATTTTACTAGAATGCCATAAAATTATAAAACATCAAGAATTGTTTGTGCTATATAAGAACTGGTTTTACGCATTTTACAACTTTTATAACCTAAAATTCTTTTTTGCATAAACCACTTTTCATAAATCTAATATCAGGTAATTGTAAAATAATTATTACCAGTTATACTACGATCCATATTGGAAATAATTGCTAATTTACAAGTATTATAAACAAATAAACAACGAAGATACTACACATGTTGAGCTTGATAATCAAAAACTACTTTTTTAATTATATTTCTTAAAAAATCATTAAATGATGGGTTATAAATAATTTTAATATAGTCAATAAAACTCAAATTTTCAGCAAAACGAAAAAGCAATCTAGTAACATCAATCATTTTAGCTAACTCTTCTAGGTCTCGTTGTCTACTATAAGAGCAATGTGTACAAGGATCAGTAACACTAGAAGGGTTTAACTATGAACATATTTGAACCTTATACTCCTACGTATTGTTCGGAAAGGGGACTTCAATATTTTTTCTCATCCGCTATAGCTTGAGCTTGTAAAAATTATAATTCACAATAATGCATCAAATGATTTTTTAAATGACCCATCCAACCCCCTTTCCTGAAGTTTTATGGTTTAAAACATGTTTTCATTCATTACAAATTGCTTTGTTTTATCTTTATTTTGTGTTAAAAATTGCCAAATAACAAATTTTTTTACACGTTCTGTCTTAGGCCTACTAGATGCCAATGGATGTGCGGGTGATGTGCTGCAAAAATATAATACATTTGATGCTTAAAACATAAAATTTTGTGTGTTCTCAATGCAATATTTGTGGGTTTTATGTGTTTTAGTGTTTAGATTTGCAGGATTACAGCTGGGCCACGATTTGGGAAAAAATTACAGAAGTTGCTGATTTTTGCTGTTATACGAGACCTTATACGAGTTGTAACCATTCTACGAGTTGTAAAGGTGTTTCGCAAGAAATTCCAGTAAGGAGCAAATTGCTGAAGTTAAAGTCTATGAGGCATGCATATGAGTCGTGGAGGAAGATACAAGCCGTAGACTATCTTTCGTGCCCTAAGGATTAGAAAAGTGGACTTGCAGGAAATTCATCAGACAAAACCTCCTTTATGGGTCATAAACCACTTTACGAGTTGTAAAGGAGTGTCGTAGAAGAGAAGTCCAAAATTCTAGTAGCTGATTATGAGACTCCGACTACAAGCCAGAGAAGACTTCACAGGTCGTAAAGTGCTTTCGTTGAGTTTGCCAACCAGTTTTCTTTATTTGTCTAGGACTTATTTATAATTACCATAAATAGGTTTATTAGGTCATTAATCATTGAGAGATGTCGCTTTTCAGTAGTTTTAGGGTTTATGCTCAGAGAACTCAATACCTGGAGAGAAAATATTGCTAGAGAGTCTTTGCGAGAGAGTATTTGAGAATACTTGTGCTTCAATTCAATCTTCAAACTTGTGATTCCCATTGACTTTGGATTTGCTTGATCTTAATTCAATTGTGTAAGTGTTTAATTATGTCTTCATAATTCATCATTTCTTCATCCTACATAGCATGAGTAGCTAAATCCACAATTAGGGTTGTGGGAACCATGAAGAACTAATAAAGTAAAATCGAATAATTTACAATTCTTGGAAGGTGTATATGCATGTAATAATAAACTCTCTTCGTTTTGCATGTTTTCTAATGGTAGAGAATATTAGAACCCAACTAATATTACCGACTTGACCAAGATATTAATGAATAGGAAAAGAGATAATTAAAAAGATTTGATTGATATGTTCTCATCTAATCAACTGAATTGGGCCAAGGGGAGGTTGAACTAGGATTAATAGCTAATAGTTAATAATGCACACTATGGAGATGGGCTAAGTTGCATAGTGAAATTCGCCTCTCACCTTTGACCAAAGGGCTTGGTGAACATAAATTACCGTCCTGCATGTTATACAATAGAAACGAATTAGGTTATCCAATGATACTAATTTGGAAAATTATAGGGAAAATAATACCCTAGTTGCTCTTTATTATTGATTTCTTCTCTTGTGATAGTTTAGTTTACTTTGTTATTGATTATTGCAAAACTCCCTTGGGGGAATTGAGTTGGTTAATTACTCGAATTGCGTTTTGGTGAATTTGTCTTGAGTCTATGTATTCCCTGTTGATTTGACCCTAACCTTAGTTAGGTTCTATTTCTTGATAGTGACTGCTTTATCCTCTAAAAAGGAGGTGTAACTTGGGCGACATAAAGGTTTTGGCACTGTTACTGGGGAATACGGCTAGCCTTAGTTGATTCACTATAATTCGAGTGTTAATCGTTAGTTCGCTTTGTTTTACTTTTTTTTTTGTATTTGTTTCTTTTCATGGTATACAAGTAGTGTATTCTCAACACTCAGAGTCAAAGCAAACACTTAACTCCATTTGATCCAGAGATCTACCGAACTACAAAATGAATGGCCCAAGACAATGCCAGTAATGTGATAATGCATCTTTCAATTGAAATAATAATGATGATGGGAATAAGAACCCACTACTTTTAGAGGACATTCCACAGCCTCAGGAGTTCAACACTAATGCTTACCTGTGGAATCAGTACCGGTTGAATCCCATAGCTATGGATATGACTGGAGCTATTATGTTTCCACTACCGGTAGACACAAAGTTCATACTCTCTTGTGGGTTACTTTAGATATTGTAGCACCATGGGCTATTTGCGGGCTTACCATCAAACAATCCACATAGCTACTTACACAATGTGGCATTTGTTTGTAAGAGTATAATGGGGATACGGAATCTGTTGGATGTTGTGGGACTGTGTCTTCAAATTGTCCCTCACGAGAAATGTTGCATTATGGCTATATGAGCTCCCACAGAATTCAATCACTAGCCAGGCAGATTTGCAGAAGGTCTTTTTGGAGAGATACTTCCCTAGCTAGATTGAAAAAGCTCAAATTGAAGGACTAGATCAATAACTTCAAGCAACTTCCTAGAGATTCGATAAGTATTACTGCGAAGTGGTTTACTAAATGTCTGAGGAGAGTCCCTGACCACAAGATAGTTGATGATGCCTTGGTGGCGATCTTTTACTGTGCCCTTGATGAGAGTAGTCAGGCCTATGCCGAAACTATCATGGGGGCATGTTTCTACATAAATCATCTGCAAGGATTGCAGAGCGTATGGAGCAAGTGGTCAAGATAAATCATTCATAAGGATAGCGGTATAGAGCTTCCATGAAGATTTGATGTGCTGTCAGTGTGGGTCCAGAGCAAGCCAAAATTAACGAAGAAATTATGTAGCAGCTTGCTCAGCTTCGCACAAGCGTGGATGTGGTAATAAAGCATAACCAAGAAAGAGTGAACGCGGTGGTCCACCAACCCTCGTATTCACACATATATGAGGAGCCATACTATGAGAAAGATGCATGTTTTGTGAATGATCAGACGGGGGTTTCTGGACTAATGTCCAAGGGTCCAATCAGGACTATTGGCACCAAGGTCAAGGAAACCAAGGTCGAAACTATGGTAGAGATGGATCTTTTAGAGACAACTGCGACGGTTATTATAATTGGAATAGGGGTCCAGATGGAGATTGGGGTTGCAGAGAAGGCTTCAAAAATGGTCCTTATGAGCCACCACACAACTTCAACACAGGTACAGGCAATTCCAAAATTGAGAAGATGCTTGACTGTCTTTTGAAAAAGGCTAAGATGCAAGAAACGACTCTAAAGGACATGAAATAAGATATTTTAAGCATAAATCAGAAAATAGAGTCCTATTCTATGACTATTATATAGCTTAAATAATAGTTTGGTCAAGTGTCAACTCAGTTGAATCAACGTCAAAGGGGTACATTGCCTAGCAACACAGTGCAAAATCCTAAGAATGAAGGGCAACGTATGGTAATTACTACTAGGGGTGCCAAGAGAATTATTGATCCTCCTATGCCGGTTGATGAGGAAGATGTTTGTGAGGGGATAGTTGTAGCTAAGGATGCAGATAAAGGAGATGATTGCAGCAAAGATGAGATGAGTGAAGTAGCTAAAGCACCATAGAAGTTTAAGCTCGTCCCTAGGCCTCCTCCTCCTTTCCCTCAGCGAATCAAAAAGATGGAGGAGGAAGGAAAGTTCAAACATTTTCTCTACATGCTTAAGCAGCTATCTATCAACATTGTTCTCATTGATCCTTTAAAGAAAATTTCGTGCTATGTAAAGTATATGAAGGACTTGGTCACCAAAAAGTGCATTATGAGTCAGGAGCTTTCTCCAGAACTTCAACATTGCAGTGCTATCACTACGAAGTCCTTGGTTCAAAAGCATGAAAATCTAAGTGCTTTAACTATACCTTGCACTACAGGGGATGTGGATTTCGCAAGGGCACTGTGTGATTTAGGTGCCAGTACCAATTTGATGCCTCTTGCAGTCTACAAGAAGCTAGGATTGGAAGCCCTTACTCTTACAAGCATGCAGTTACTGATGGCGAATTGCACGGTGAAGAAGCCTGTGGGGTAAATTAATGATGTGCTGGTTAAAGTGGAAAAATTCATATTCCCTACTGACTCTGTGATCCTTGATTGTGAAGTTGATTTTGAAATTCCTATTATCTTGGGAAGGCCCTTCTTAGCCACTAGTCGCACCTTTGTGGATATGGAGAATATCCAACTCAAGTTTAAATTTGGGAAGGATGAGGTCCAACGTGTGTCATCAAGCTAGGAAAGACAATAATATGAGAGTCATTTTTGTTATCGAGCCTATTGATGATGCTGAGACAAAATTACCACTTGAGGTAAGGTTGGGTGTTGAAACTTTAGAGGCAGTGTTGATGAATTTCGACGGTCATGGTATCCTAAACTATGACGAGATAGTGAATGTTTTAGGGGTGTCTTATGGTCCTAGGCACCAAACTAAGCTAGAGCTATATTTGTAGAATCGGGAGTCACCACCAACAAAGCCTTCCATAGAAGACCCACTAGTGTTAGAATTTAAGGCCCTTCTAGCACATCTGAAACATGCATTTTTAGGAGCGAACAACACTTTACTGGTCATAATAGCTGCAGGTTTGAATGATGAACAAGTAGATACCCTTGTAATGGTGCTCAAAAAATTCAAAAAGTCCATCAGATGGACGATTGTAGACATTATTGGTATCCCTCTCGGGGTATGTACACACAAAATTCAGTTGCTCAAGAACTAAAAGCCAAGTATTGAACATCAAAGGCACCTAAACCCTCCTATGCAAGATGTTATGTGCAAAGAGATCATCAAATTAGATCATCATCACTCTAGAGGATTAGGAGAAGACCACATTTACATGCCCCTATAGCACCTTCGCATTCAACAGGATTCCATTCGGGTTGTGTGATGGCCCAACAATATTTTAGAGATGCGTGATGTCCATTTTCTTAGACATGGTGGAGAACACTATTGAAGTCTTTATGGATGAGTTTAGTGTGGTTGGAAAATCATTTGAGGATTGTTTGAAACACCTACATGATGTGTTGCAAAGATATGTAGAAAGTCATCTGGTATTAAATTGAGAAAAGTGTCACTTCATGGTGAAAGAGGGTATTGTGTTGGGGCACAGGATATCTTACAAAGGCATTGAGGTTGATGTAGCTAAAGTCGAGGTGATTGAGAAGCTCCCAACACCTATCTCAGTAAAGGGTGTGAGGAGTTTCTTGGGGCATGCAGGATTCTATCAGAGGTTTATAAAATACTTCTCTAAAATTTCACACCCATTGTGCAAACTATTTGGAGAAAGACACTAAGTTTCTTGATGATGCATATCTGAAAGCCTTTGAATAGTTAAAGAAGAGGTTGATCTCAGTGCCAATCATTGTGGCTCTAGACTGGTCCAAGCCTTTTGAAATCATATGTTATGCAAGTGGGGTTTCTCTAAGTGTAGTATTGGGACACCACAAGAAGAAGATATTATATCCCATATATTATAGCAACAAAGCCCTAAATATAACCCAGAGGAATTACACTATCACAGAACATGAGTTACTCATATTGGTCTTCACATTCAAAAAGTTCAAGTCATATCTATTGGGGGCTAAAGTAGAGGTGCATACAGACCAATCGACACTTAAATACTTGATGGATAAAAAGGATGCAAAGCCAAGGTTGAAGACAAGGTTGATGAGATGGGTGCTTCTCTTTCAAGAGTTTAACTTTGATGTTATCGACAGAAAAGGGATAGAGTACTAGGTTGTAGATTACCTCTCCAGATTGGAAGTTGGGGCAATGATAAAATTTGATAATGGATTGGAGATAAATGATTTTTTTCCTAATGAGAGAATGTTACCTATATCTTATGATCTGATACCTTCGTTTGACGATTATGCAAACTACTTGGTGAGTGATATTATACTACCCGACCTAAACACATCTGCATCGGAAGTTTGTGTCTGATTTGAGGAAGTTCTTCTGGGATGACCCATACTTGTTCTGTGTGTATGCTGATGGGATTATTCACCGCTGTATTCCTAAGGTTGAGATGATAAGCATACGTGAGGCATGCCACTCGTCCATGGTAGTGGACATCATAGTGGGATTTGAATAGCCCATAAGATCTTCCAATGTGGGTATTACTAGCCCACCATCCATCAAGACGCTCACGACTATGCCAAAGCTCTGTGACAGGTGCCAGAGAGAAGGTGGGGTTTCTTGCAAGCATGAGCTCCCTCTAAAACCCATTATGGTGATTGGGTTATTTGATGTATAGGGGATAGATTTCATGGGACCATTTGTTAGGTCACATGGAAACAAGTATATCCTGGTTGTTATGGATTATGTATCAAAGTGGGTGGAGGCCATGGCTTTACCCAACAATGAGGACAAAAGTCTCACAACATTTCTAAAAAAAAGAACATCTTCTCACGATTTGGCACCCCTCAAGCAATCATCAGTGATGGAGGTTCTCACTTCAACAATATTCTTTTTAAAGCTCTTCTTCAAAAGTATAAAGTCAAACATCTGGTGGCGACGCCTAATCATCCTCAGACGAGTGCGCAGGTGGAAGTGTCCAATAGGGAAATCAAATAGATTCTATCCAAAATTGTGAATGCAAACTCGATAAATTGGTCACGAAAGCTGGATAACGCACTATGGGCATACCCGATAGCATTCAAGAACCCTATAGACATGTCTCCCTACCATCTTGTCTTTGGGAAAGCATGTCACTTGCTAGTGGAGCTTGAGCATAAAGCAATGTGGGCATTGAAAAAGTTGAATCAGGATTGAAATGATACAACAAACTCTAGGTTGAGCCAACTTAATGAATTTCGATTGAAAGTATATGAGAGCTCTGCATTGTATAAACAAAGAATGAAGTTATAGCATGACTGCCACATAGAGAACCGCGAATTTGCGCTAGAGGACTTGGTACTGTTATATAACTCAAGACTGAAGTTGTTCACTGATAAGCTCAAATCCAGATTGTTGGGACCATTGCTAGTAGCACGCTCTTCGATCATGGGGCCATTGAATTAGAAATACGAAATAGAGGAACTTTCAAAGTAAATGGCCAAAGAGTCAAACTATACCTTGGAAATGTGGAAGAGATCAAGATGGTAGAGGAATGGGATCTTGAGGAAGTGTAAGTACTCAAGTTATCCATAACGTGCTATGATAACAAATCAGGTTCTACTTGGGAGGCAATCAAAGGTGGACCATGGCGTTTAGGAGCCCAGTTATGTTTTTTGACCCCTTATGTTTCATTTTGATTGATTTTGTGCATTGGGGAAAACACATATTTTTTTCGATGGGGGAGTGGGTAGTTATGGGCCTCAGTGAAGTCTGAGTAGTTTATGGTCCACAGCTACCCCAATTTTTGATCCCGAACTTTTCTTGTTTGTGTTCTTTTTCCTTGTGGATGTTAATTTTTTATTGAACCGACACGTTTAAGGTGTTTAGGTAATATTTATAACATATACTACCAATACTTGTGGCATCTAGCACATTTTTGTTTTGTTTGGAAAAATAATACCCACCAAAAATTTTTATTAGTAGTTAGATAGTAACCATGTATGTTTAGGTCTTTGACAATGATGTATTGTCAAAATACAATACTTTTGATGCCTAAAACTTAGGATTTTGTGTGTTCCCAATGTGACACATAGTTTTTTAATTTGTTATTGTGTTTATCTTTGCAGGAATGCAGGTTGGCATGACTTTAGGGAAAAATTCTAGACTTTTCTGGTTTTTGGCGATTTACGAGACCCCCTATGAGTCATAAAGCAGTTTAGGAGTCGTAGAGATAGTTTCATGACAAATTTCATTGAAGGGTTGGATCTAAAGTTCAAGACACGAGACCTCTATATGAGTCGTAGGGCATTCTACGAGTCTATAGATAGGTTTTGTGAAGATTTCTAGAGAGGGATGAGTTGAAGCCTACGATTCTGAAGTATGAGTCATAAATTAGTGTGTGCATCACGAAGACGGGTCGTAACAGAGAAGTTCAAGATCTCAAGAGCTGAATATGAGATCTCGATTATGACTCGTAGAAGACACTACGAGTCGTAAATACCTTTCGTAGAAGTCCGCCGACCAATTTTTTTATTTTTTAGGACTTAATTGTAATTACTATAAATAGTACTATTTAGGTTATTTTTCAAAACAATATAGTAGAGAATGTCATTAAAGAGTACTTTTAGGGTTTTGTATTGGAGACCTAAATTCTTGGAGCAGAATACTCTTGTGAATTGATTTGATCCTACATCTAGTGATTCTCAAAGAATATTAGATTTGCTTGATTCTCAATAATTGGGTAAGTGTTTAATTATGTTTTCTCAATTCACAATTTCTTCATCTACCATAGCATGAGTAGCTAAATCCACAACTAGGGTTGTGGGAACCATGAAGATCTAACAGAGTAGACCCGGATATTTAGCAATTCTTTGATTGGATATTTGCATGTATTAATCAATTTTCTTTGTTTTGCATGTTTTCTAATGGTGACCAACATTAGAATTTGGCTAGTGTTAGCTTCCCAATCTAGGTCATAATGAATAGGAAAAAAGATTGATTAACAAGATTCAATGACATGTTCTTATCTAATTAACCGAATTAGACCAAGGGGTGGTTGACGGAGACTATAGGTAATGGTTACTATTGCACACTGTGAAGATGGGCTAAGTCACATAGTGAAATTCACCTCTCACATGGACCAAAGAGTTTGGTGAACATACATTATCGTCATGCAAGTTTTACACTTGATATGAATTGGTTTATCCGGGGATACTAAGTTAGAGAATCATAGGGAACACAATACCCTAGTTTTTCTCCATTATTTATTTGTCTTGTGATAGTTAATTTAGTTTATTTTCTTATTGAATATTGCAACCCCCCCCAAGGGAATTGAGTTGGTTAATCACTTGAATTTGCTTATTAATGAATTTTTTTTGAGTCTACGCATTCCCTTGGGTTTGAACCTAACTTTGGTTAGGTTTTATATCTTGACAATGACCGCTTTATCCTTTAAAAAGAGGTATAACTTAAACAATATCAAAGATTTTGGCATCGTTACTGGGGAATACGCCTAGACTTAAGTTGATTTGTTAAGTAATTTGAGTGTTAATCCTTAGTTTCCTTTATTTTACTTTTGTTTTTGTTTTTATTTTTGTTTCTTTGCAGGATATCCTAGTAGTGTGTGCCCAAAACTCAGAGTCAAGGAAATTCCTTAACTCAACTTGATCCAGAGATCTAACGAATTACTAGAAGAATAGCCCAAGAAAATGTCAACAATGTGGCTAATGCAGCTTTGATCGGAAATGATAGGGATGAGAATCCACCTCATATGGAGAACATCCCAGAACTTCAGGAGTTTGATTCCAATGCTTACTAATAGAATCAGTATAGGTTGTACCCTATGGCTATGGATGTAATCGGGGATATTGTATTGCGACCACTACCAGGTGACATAAAGTTCACAGTTTCTAGTGGGTTACTTCAAATGCTGTAGAACCTTGGGCTATTTGTGGACTTACCATCAGAGGATTAACATAGCCACTTGCACAATGTTGCATTTGTTTGTAAGAGTGTGATAGGGACACTAAATCTGTCTATGGATGTTGTGGGAGTTCGTGTTTTTCTATTGTCTTGTATGGGAAATGTTGTGTTATGGCTATTTGATCTCCGACAGAGTTCAATCACTAGTTGGGCAAATTTGCAAAGTCTTCCCTAGATCGAAGAAGCTCAAATTGAAGGATCAGATCAACAATTTTGAGCAACTTCCTAGTGATTCGATAAGTACTACTTGGGAGTGGTTTAATAATTGTTTGGGGAGTGTCCCTGACCACAAGATAGTTGATGATGCTTTGGTGGAGATCTTCTATCGTGCCCTTGATGAGAATAGTCAGGCTTATGATGACACTATTATGGGGGGAGGCAGTATGTTTCTAAATCAACCATTTGCAAGAATTGCATAGCGTATGGAGTTAGTGGTCAAGATGAATCATGTATGGGGAAACATGATAGAGCTTTCACAAAAGGTTCATATGTTATGAGTGTTGGTTTAGAGCAACCTAAAATTAATGATGCAATTCTGCAACAACTTGCTCAAACTTGCTCAGCTTCACGCAGGAATGGAGCCTTATTTTGATAAGGATGCTTGTTTTGTGAATGATCAGATCGGGGGTTTTTGGACCAACGCCCAAGGGAACAATTAGGACTATTGGCGTCAAGGTCAAGGAAACCATGGTCGGAACTATAGTAGAGATGGAGCTTATAGAAACAACCAAGTGGTTATTATGATAGAAACAAGGTTCCAGATATAGATTGGGGTAGAAGAGATGGTTTTAAAACTGGTCCATATGTGTCATCACATAACCGAGACACAAGTGCAAGCAATTCCAGAATTGAGGAGATGTTTGATTGTTTGTTGAAGAAGGATGAGACATAAGATGATACTCTAAAGGGCATAAAATATGATATTTCAAGTATTAATCAAAAGATAGAGTCTCATTCGGTGGCTATTAAATAGTTTGAACAATAGTTTGGTCAAGTTTCAACTTAGTTGAATCAGCATTTGAAGGTTACATTACCTAGCAATGGTGCAAAATACAAAGAATGAAGGATAATGTATGGTGGTTACTACTAGATGTTGCAAGACCACTATTTATCCTCCTATGTCAGTTGAGGTAGAAGATCTTCGTGAGAACATACTTACAAATAAGGATGAGGATGAAGGAGATGATTGTGTCAAAGATGGGGTGAGTAAGGTAGCTAAAGAGCCATAGTAGTATAAGACCATCCCAAGGCCTCCTCCTCCTTTCCCTTAATGACTCAATAATAGGGAAGAAGAAGGCAAGGTCAAGAAATTTCTCTCCGTGCTTAAGCAACTACCCATCAACATCCCTCTTATTGAGGCTTTGGAGAAATGTCGGGTTACGCAAAGTATATGAAGGATTTGGTTACCAAGAAGCACTCTGTAAGTTAGGAGCTTTCTCAAGAGCTTCAACATTTCAACGTCATCAGTACTAAGTCCTTGTCTCAAAAGCATGAAGACCCAAGTCCTTTCACCATACCTTGCACTATAGGTGACGTGGAGTTCGCAGGGGCATTATTTGATTTGGGTACTAGTATCAATTTGATGCCTCTTACGGTGTATAAGAAGCTTGAATTGGGAGCCCTTACCCCTACTAACATGGTTGTTAATGGTAGATCGAATAGTGAAGAAGATTTTAGGGATACTCTATGATGTGTTGGTAATGGTGGAAAAACTCATAATTGCTGTAGACTTTGTGATTCTAGATTGTGAGGTTGATTTTGAAGTTACAATAATCGTGGAATGACTATTCCTAGCCATGGGACGAGCTCTAGTAGATATAGAAGTTGGTCAACTCAGGTTTAGATTGAATGATGAACAAGTTGTCTTCGATATCCGTCAGTCCATGAAGCATCTAGGTGAGCTCAAGAGTGAGATTTGGGCAATTGGTAAAGTTTAGTAATCAATTTGTCTAAGTCATGTTGCGACAATAGATCAGGAGCTATTTGGGAGGAAACCCAAAGGTTTTTAATATTATTGCATAGTTATACATTTTTTAGTTTATTGATTCATAGTTAGCTTTTGGTTGTGTTTTGATTGCTATTTTTGACAATGAGTTGGTTTTAATTTTGGGTAAAATACAGGTACAGGACTAAGTTAGAAAAGTGGCTGAGAAAAGCATCAAATTCAGTTTGTACAACTGGGCTTACGAGCTATATTGCACTTTACGACTCATAATCTCATCTTGTAGAAATCTTCAGTGGGCAGGATAATTGTGCACTCCAACCCACGAGCCAACTTTACAACTCATAGATCAATCTACGGGTCGTGAATGGGTTTCATGGAACTCAAGTAAGATTGTGAAATTTTTAAGTGTTGAGTGGTCTACAAGACAAGGACTTACGAGTCGTAGATCTATCTACGACTATTCACGACTCATAAATGGTGTTTGGTAGACTTAGGTCCAGTAATTTTAACAGTCAACCTGATAAAGTATAAAAAGGAGGGGTTAAATTATTTTGACCCCTATTTGATCTAATTCACTAAAAATTCCCCAATTTCTCCCTTTCCCCCATTTTCGGATCAAATTCTAGCCATCATTAACCATTTTTCGATGAGATTTCTGGCACCTAGGGTTTCTTGATCTTTCATCTTCTCTGTCTTCTCCGCGTTAATATCTACTTGTGGCAAGTTCTTCATTTAATTTTAATCATTAATTTGCCTTATTTTTCATTGATTAAGTTGACGATCATGATTGGGTTTGTTGTTTAACCATAAAACTCTTGATAAATTTCAGTTGTGTATGTGAAATAGGATTGCCATGGATTGAATAGAATATTTAAATCCAGAAATTGGGCATATATTGGCCTTGTGATTGCTTATTGATTGTGCCTATTAGATTAGTCAATATGATTGTTTGAATGATATTACATAAATTGTGATTGTGAATTGGTGATGGATGACTTAGGTACATGCTAGTTTGAATGAATGTGGGTTAGTCGGAAACTTAGGTTACTCCATGTTTGATCCTTTTTGATGGGGCGAATATATGTTGAAATCATTCTTGGGGATATCGATGTAGGATTGGAATCATGTGAGTGTTTGTATGCTTGCTTCGATGTTGTTGATTAAGTGTTAAATGTGTTCTTAGGGTCCATGTGATCGACTTAGATAATCAGGTATCTGAGATTTCTTGTTCACTAGAGTCTTTTATGACTCATAGATTACTCTACAAGTCGTAATTGCCCCTTGTGAGAAATTCTAGAAACTTGATACTCTGAGTATTTATCAGACGAGACCTTTTACGAGTCATAGATCACTTTACTACTTGTAGATAGGTCTCGTTGACCTCTTCATGATTTTTAATTACTCTCTAAAACTTTCTATGACCCAGTCTATGACTCATAGACTTCTTTGAGAGTCGTACCTAGGTCTCGTAGACCGTTCCAGTGTCCGAAATTGTTCTAACCTTCTAGACTATGAGAGCAGTTTACGACTCGCAGTGCTCACTATGACTCGTAGAAGGGGCTTTCGTAGTGCCCTTTTGCAACTAATTCATATTATTTTTTGCATTTTATTTCTTGATTCTTGGGGCTAACTACAATGTGTTTACACCAATATTTCAAATATTACGGCCCCGAAATGGAATCGCTCAAAGATTAAAGCCTTTGGGAGAAAGATCAGGGATAAGCCTACAGATGACAAACCCTTAGATACTGCGCAGATTCCTCAGCTGAGTAGGTCATTAGAGATATTTGATGCCCGACCTAGAGACACCTCGACCACAAACTAGAGCTACTACAAGAGCTTGGCAGCCTCAGGTTCAAAGTGATAGTCCTTCCCAGTCTAAAGAGGAAGGTAGTGAAGAGACTGGGAGTAGCATGCCCCAGATGACACGATCAACAGAGGAGTCTAGTTATGAGGAGGGATCTGAGCACAAAGGAGATATCGAGTCCTCCGTCACACCATCATCTTCATCAGCACCGAATTCTATTACTAATCGGTGGTGCATCGAGGGTATGAAGGCTATATTCTTGGAGGGTATGCAGCCCAAGGAGCGAGGAAAGATTACCCGTTCTATATATGAGGAGCCACGGGTTTTTGATGATGGACTGAGTCATGTCCTAGGTATGGAGGACACAATGATACGATATGTGGTTTGATGTGGCTGACAGAGTCACTTGGATGATACTCCCTGGTGTTGGTGAGGGAGTTTTATGCATCTTACGCAGCCATGATTTAGCGCAGTCTTCCCAATGGGAAGAGGCCCATCACTAAGCCCAAAATGACAGAGACAAGAATAAGAGATCGGCAGGTGAACATTTTTTAGGAGACGATCCGTCGCATGCTTAGTGGTCCTCGGTATCATGCCCCCAGGTCCATAGCAGAGTTCAATCACAGGTTGAAGTAGGCCAGGAACTCATTTATTATGAAGGATGTCGTACAGCGGACCTTACTTCTGAGATGGGTGGTTGCTCATATTGTAAAGCATGGTCCGAAGCCCACTTAGGTCACCACCCATACTAAGCCTATGGTAAAGGCTTCGCTGAGCTTTCCCAGCAAAATTTGGTGCGCGATTCGACCAACTTTGATGGATAATACACTTACACGAGAGCATGTGGTATTGGTTGCCAGCATTTTGGATGGCTATGACATCGATTGGGCCCAACTCATAGTAGAGCAGATACATAAGTCAGCACTGAAGAGGGCCACCTCCATCCCATTTCCTTTTTTCATTTGCAGAATTTGTGTCGAGTCTAGGGTGGAGATTTTGCATCAGTTGGACCGGTTAGTTAAGGCTAGTATACTTTAGAGCCCAGCCTGATCAAGGCTGATGAGAACCTGGTGGCAATCCGACGAGCACAGCCTCCACCACCACCACAGATGCTCACCCTGGTGCCACCACCTGAGGGTTTGGTGACAACCCCTACTACTACAACAGTTGCTACTACACAAGAGAGACCCAGTAGCCCAAGGCAGTCACTGAGAGGGTCCCACTGCAGCTGCTACTGCACCAAAGGACACTACTACACAACCTTCTACAACGAGCATATTTTATGTGTCCGCCACTTCTGTCCAGGCCGTGGGGCAACGGTTCTCATATGCTTAGGTTCAGTTGTCTCAGCATATTTAGCTGAGCAGGACATGGGTCTAACATGTTATTGTAGACTTAGAGGAGTATTCACTATTTCCACTATTTAGGAGCGTGTTTCTACAGTGGATGCCCGCATCGATGCCTTTGAGGAGTGGATTCAGAAGAAGTTAGCTGAGGCCCGATTTCAGATTTGTCATCCATCCAATCATAGATTGAGAAGCTTAGGACTGACATGGCATCATCACTTGTGGCGCCAGTGACATTACCAGAGATGACATATCCAACATCGCTATTTGATTCATTTGCCTCTAAGGAGCCTACACAGACTTCCCACGTCAAGAGACCTCTAGAGGGTGATGAGCTAGAGGAGAGAAATGTACATACAAAGCTCTTGGAGGATGAGGAGGAGGATCTTGAGCTAGCCTTGAGGACATCGCAGCACAAGGAGGAGATGAGGCTAACTCGTGAGCATGATAGGGCAAGGGGTATTGGTCCCTCCAGACAGAATACTACAGTTGAGGAGACTAACCCACGGGGAGAGAGTGGCCAGACTCATCCCGGACTGGTGCTTAGGCGCCCAGATATGTTTTTGACCCCATATATTCTATTTTTGCTTGATTTTGTACATTGGGGACAATGCACATCTTTTTCGATGGGGTGTGGGTAGTTATGAGCCTTAGTTAAGTCTGAGTAGCTTATGGTCCATAACTACCCCAAATTTTGATCTCGAGGTTTTCTTACCTGTGTTCGTTTTCTTCATGGATATTTAATTTCTACTGAACCGACACGTTTAGGATGTTTAGATAATTTTTGCAGTATATAGTACTAAAACTTATGGCATATTACATGTTTTGATGTTTTGTTTTGAAAAATGGTACCCACAAAAAATTTTTGATCAGTAATTTGATGGTAACCATGCATGTTTAGGTGTTTGGCAATATCGATTCTGATAATGTGAGGGTAATTTGAGATACGAAGCATGATTTGTGAGTTTCTTGTTGATAATATGTGCAATGCCATATGAGTGTGAGCTTATTTTTCCAGATTCATGTATTTTGTGCTAATTCAGAACTTGCCCTATTACTGTAAGCTAGATTGTAGATTACATGGAGTAGGAAGGGATCTTAGGCCATTGTTGTTTAATTAGTCCACCTTAGCCTAAAATGACTAACCAAATGAAGTTTTATCCCTTGTTCCAGATGTTTGAGCCTTACATGTACGAATTATTTCTAAAACACCTAATTAACCTAACCTTGTATAGTGAAAAACCTTGAGATTGACCTTGATCTTTTCTTGAGCATTGTGAACCTTGACCAAAAAGCCTAAGTTGAGGGTGCCTACCAAAAGTACCCCTAGTTCGGGGAATAAATATTATGTACTTCACTACAGGCTAAAAGCCTAAGTTGAGGCTGGCCTGTGTAAAGGAGAAGCACAAAAATAAGGAGGTGAGTTAGGAAAGAGGAGAAAAATAAGAAAAAGCATATACCGGGTGTAAGAAAAATAAAAGATACCTAATATTGAGCTAAAAAAGTAAAATAAGGGTAAAAATAAGGTAAAAAGTTGAAAATTGAGAAGAAAGCACCTGTAAAAGCTTTAAATAGGAAAAAGAGAGAATGAAGTGAAAATAATAGAGTTGGCATGGAAAAAGTGTGGAAAAAACGTTGTTTCAAGGGGGGCCATTAGTCACTATTTTCCAAATATCATACTAAAGCGCCATGATCCTGCTTTACAAGCTTGGAGAATCCTAAAGTGATCCCACTCTAGTTAATTAAAGGTCCAAGTCATGAGTATAGAGGCAAGTCTATGATATTAGTCACCATGCATGAATGTCTTTTGTGAGGGTGAGCATTTTTACATAGTCCTAAAGCTAAATATAAAATCATTATTCAGTGTCAAAAATGAGACGTCTTTTTGTGAGTGCACTTACATTGCATTGTTAGCGTCTGACTTATTCAGTGATTGTGGACTATTGATTTTTCCTTGCTTGTCATAGTTGTGTTGTTGCATGCACCTGCGTGGTTTGATTTGCTAAAAACTATCTGATCTTGTTTTGAAAAGTTGTTAGGGTACTTGAGTTTGAATTCTGTGTGATGTATTCCAATGAGTTGAGGTCTATGTGTTACTATATTGTCTATATGGATTGAGTCGTCGCTTGAGGAGAAACAAAAATTTTAAATTGAGGGTGTTGATGTGCTATCGAAATACAATAATTTTGATGCCTAAAACCTAGGATTTTGTGTGTTCTCAATGCGACATTTATGATTTTTATGTGTTATTGTGTTTAGTTTTGTAGTAAAGTAGGTTGGCATGACTTTGGGACAAAATTGTAGATTTTTCTTGTTTTTGGCGATTTAGTGACTTCTACAAGTAGTAGAGCAGTCT
Organism: Solanum clarkiae; assembly: GCA_011800125.2. Classification (NCBI taxonomy): domain Eukaryota; kingdom Viridiplantae; phylum Streptophyta; class Magnoliopsida; order Solanales; family Solanaceae; genus Solanum; species Solanum clarkiae. The sequence goes on along the minus strand of JAABOM020058498.1, from coordinate 32,395 downwards.
ACAGGTCGTAGAGGTAGTTTAGTAACAAATTCCTTATAAGGTGAGATTTGAAGTTCAAGACAGAAGACCTTTATACGAGTCATAGGGCATTCTACGAGTTGTATAGATAGGTTTTGTGAAGATTTCTGGAGAGGGATGGTTGAAACAGTTGAGGCTCACGAGTTTAAAGTATGAGCAATGAATCAGTATGTGAGTCGTAAAGATGGTTCATAGCAGAGAAGTACAATATCTCAAGAGCTGAATACAAGACCCCAATTACGACTCATAGAAGATACTACGAGTCGTAAATGCCTTTTGTAGAAGTGCGCCAACTAGTTTTTCTATTATTTTAGGACTTAATTATAATTATTAAATAGTACTTTTTAGGTTATTTTTCTGAACAGTATAGTAGAGAACGTCAGTACAGAGTTTTGTACTGGGAGACCTCAGCATTTGGAGGACAAGACACTTGTGAATTAATTTGATGTTACATCTCGTGATTCTCAATCAATATTGGATTTTCTTGATTCTCTATTAAATTATGTTTAATTATGTTTTTTCATAATTTCGTTATCTACCCATAGCATGAGTAGCTAAATCCACAAGTAGGGTTATGGAAACCATGAAGATCTAATAAAGTAGACCTAGATATTTTGCAATTCTTTGATTGGGTATTTGCACGTATTAATCAATTCTCTTTGTTTTGCAGGTTTTATATTGGTTTCTCTCCATTATTGGTTGTCTTTTGTGATAGTTAGTTTAGTATATTTTTTTGTCGAATATTGCTAACCCCCTTCTCTTTCGGGGAATTGAGTTGGTTAATTACTTGAATTGCTTATTGATGAATTATATTTGATTCTATGTATTCCCTTAGGTTCGACCCTAATCTTGGTTAGGTTTTATATCTTGAAAACGATCCTCTAAAAGGAGGTGTAACTTGGGTGACATCAGATAATGTCAGTTCTGATAAGTGAGAGTAACTTGAGATAGAAAGCATGATTTGTGTCTTTTTGTTGATAATGTTGTGACATGTGAGTGTGAGCTTTATTTGCTAGCTTCATGTATTTTGTACTAATTCAGAACTTTTTATGTTAATCTAAGTTAGATTACAGATTAAATGGATAAGGAAAAGATCTTAGGCCTTTGTACTTAAATAGTCCACTTTAGTCTAAAAGTAACCAACCAAATTGATGATGTATCCCTTGTTCCAAATGTTTGAGCCTAACATGTACCAATTCTTTCTTAAAACATAATTAACCTAGCCTTGACTAGTGAAAAATCCTAAAATTGGCCCTGGCTTTCCTTGATCATTATGCATCTTAACTGAGGAAAAAAGCCTAAATTGAGGGTGGCTACCAAAACTGACCTTGGTTCAGAGGATAAATATCATGCACTTTAACACAGGCTAAAAGTCTAAGTTGAGGGTGACCGGTGTAAGGGTAAAAACATAAGAATAAGGGGTGAGTTAGGAGTGAGGAGAAAAAGAAGAAAAATGATGTACTAGGTTCAAAAAAATAAAAGATGCCTTAGATTGAGCAAAAAAGGCAAAATGGAGGGTAAAAAAAAGGCAAAAAGCTGAAAATAAAAATAAAGCACCCAAAAAAGCTTGAAAAAGGAAAAAGGACGAATAAGGTGAAAATAGCTAAGTTGGTAGGGCAAAAGTGTAGAAAAACGCAGTTTCAAGGAGGGTATTTAGTCACTATTTTCCTAAAATATCATACCAAAGCCCCCTGAGCCTACGTTACAACCCTAGAAAGTCCTAACATGATACTAGTTTAGTATGTTGAAGGTCTGAGTCATGAGTATAGGGACAAGCCTACGGTATTAGTCATCATGTATAAATATCTTTTGTGAGAGTGAGTATTTTTGCATAGTCCTAAGGTTAAACATGATATCATCAATGAGTTACAGATATGGGCCTTCTTTCTGTAAGAGTACTTGCATTGTATTATTAGCATTTGAGTTATTTAGTGATTGTGGATTATTCATAATCCCTTACTTGCCATAGTTGTGCTGTCTCATGCACCAATTTGCATTACTTTGCTAAATAACTATTTGATCCTGTTCTGAAAAGTTGGTATGGGTATCTGAGTTTAAGATATATGTGATGTATGCCATTGAGTTGAGGTCTGTATCTTACTGTACTGTCTATATAGATTGAATCGTCGCTTGAGGACAAGCAACTATTTTAAGTTGAGGGTATTGATGTGCTGCCAAAATACAACACTTTTGATGCTTAGAACTTAGGATTTTGTCTGTTCTCAATACAATATTTGTGTGTTTTGGTTTAGATTTGCAAGATTATAGGTTGTCCATGATTTGAGGAAAAATTGCAGAAGTTGCTAGTTTTTTCTGATATACGATACCTTATACGAGTCGTAAAGCATTCTACGAGTCGTAAAGGTGTTTCATGACAAACTTTAGTGAGGGTAAAATTGCTAAAGTTAAATTCTACAAGGCATGCGTATGATTCATGAAGAAAGATATAAGTCATAGACTACCTTTCGTGCCCTGAGGTGCAGAGAAGTGGACTTGTAAGAAATTCATCAGACGAAACCCCTTTTACTGGTCTTAAACCACTTTACGAGTCATAAAGAGGTGTCATAGAAGAGAAGTCCAAAATTCCAGTAGCTGATTACGAGGCCCCGACTACAAGCTGTAGAAGACTTCATGGGTCGTAGAGTGCTTTCATGAAGTTTGCCGACTAGTTTTCCTTATTTGTTTAGGACTTATTTGTAATTACTCTAAATGGGTTTTTAGGTCATTAGTTATTGAAAGACATCACTTTTCAGTAGTTTCAGGGTTTGTACTCAGAAATTTCACTACTTGGCGAGAAAATATTGTGAGAAAGTCTTTGAGAACACTCATGCTTCAATTCAATCTTCAAGCTTCTGATTCCCATTGACTTTGGATTTGTTTGATCTTAATTCTATTATCTAAGTTCTTAATTATGTCTTCTCAATTTATAATTTCTTTATCTACACATAGCATGAGTAGCTAAAGCAACAACTAGGATTGTGGAAACCATGAAGAACTAACAAAGTAAAATCGAATAATTTACAATTCTTGAAAGGTGTATATGCATGTATTAATTAACTCTCTTCGTTTTGAATAATTTCTAATAGTTGCAAACATTAGAACCTACCTAGTGTTACAGACTGGATGAAGGTAGTAATGAATAGGAAAAGAGATTAATTAGGATGTCGGATTGATATGTTCTCATCTAATCAACCGAACTGGGCCAAGGGGAGGTTCTACTAGGACTTAGATAATGGTTAGTAATTCATACTATGGAGATGAGACAAGTCATTTAGTGAAATTCGCCTCTCACCTTTAACCAAAGGGCTTGGTGAACTTAAATTACTGTCCTGCATGCTATACACTAGACAAGAATTAGGTTATCTGGTGATACCGAGTTAGGAAATCATGGGGAACACAATACTCTATTTGCTTTGTATTATTGATTTTATCTTGTGATAGTTAGTTTAGTTTACTTTCTTATTTGTTATTGCAAAAGCCCCTTTTGGGGAATTGAGTCGGTTAATTACTCAGATTGTATTTTAATGAATTTGTCTTGAGTCTACGTATTCCCTGTGTGTTCGACCCTAACCTTGGTTAGGTTCTATTTCTTAACAGCACGCGCTTTATCCTCTAAAAAAGAGGTATAACTTGGGAGACATCAGCAGGGGAGCGAGAGAAGGGGGTAGTAGCAGTATATGGTGGTTGTGTTTCATCATCATCGAAAATATCATCATCTTCATTAATTTCATTATCATATTCATCTAAATCTTCATTAAAACCAAATCTTCGTTCAAGATTTCATGATCTAACTCGGTATTAGAATCAATATTAAAACAAGCATCATCAACCTGTGTAAAATCTTCCATATTAATTCTAAGTGACGGTTGTCTTGTAGATTTTTGAAGAACTACCACTTTCTTTTCTTTTAGCGATTAAAGCTTTAACAATTCCACTGAAAAAAGTATTTCTTCCTTTTTCTTTTCTCTCAGAATCCATGTAAAATAAAATGATTCAAGTAAAGATTATATGAAATTATGAATATAAAAACGTAAATAATTCAAGTATTCAACTAGTAAAGAATAAAAACTAATAAGATGAAATTTATAAGTAGGAAAGAATGTACCAAAGCCGAAGTTGATGAAACTTGAAGCTTGAATACGCTCTAAATTGATCCACCAAAATTTGCTCCAAATTCCAAATAGCCCACCAAAATTGACAAACTAATTAACTAATTGATATTCAAAATTTACTAGTTCAGACTTGAGAGAGTAAATAATAAATATATTATAATTAATTTGATAGTAGTATAGTATAATAGTAGAGAGAATTGAGAAATGAGAGAGTTGAGAAAGATGAGAGAAATTAAGAATGTATTGAGAGAATTTGTATGAAAAAATTATGAAGGAATGGGGGTATTTATAGATGAATTTTAGGATATAATTTTGAAAAAAAAATGACTCTTTTTACTAGCAAAAAGGGCCCTGAGGCCTGAATTGTCTACCCAAGATAGAAAGAGTTGTTGGGCTTGGGCCCCCAATGGTCCAATTCGAATTAAATAAGAAGTATTCTTTTAATTAAATCGGTAATCCAAATCGAAAACTGGATTGGAAATGGTAATTACCAGGATTCTTTCCCCTTCACTTCACAGTAACCCTCTCATTACCCTTACTATCGGCATCTATTGGGACGACACTAGACCAGGACGGAATCAGACCGATACCGCTAGCTACCAATTTCGATGCCACCCTTAGCTGCGATGAGACTTAGAGATTTTCTAAGAATGAACCCACCAGTCTTTATAGGGTCTAAAGTTGAGGAAGACCCATAAAATTTTATTAATGAGATGTGGAAAGTGTTGAAAGCTATGCATGCGATGGAGATTTAAGGAGTTAAACTTGCTTCCTATCAACTCAAGGAAGTGGCAAAGGTTTGGTACAATTAGTGGGAAGAGAGCCGAGGTGAGGATGTTGAGCATGCCATTTAGGATGAATTTGAGAGTGACTTTCTTGATCACTTCTTTCAACAATTGTTAAGGAAAGCGAAGGTTGAAGAGTTCATTAACTTGAAGTAGAAGGGGATGACTGACAAACAATATAGCCTCAAATTCATACAACTACCCAGATATGTTCTCGAGTGGTCCCTGATATAAGATCTAGAATGAGAAAGTTCATATCTGGCTTAGGGAAGCATGTGAAAAAGGAGTGTAAAGCAACATTGCTGATCCTAAGCATGAACATCTCTATAATTATGATTTATGTGCAACAACTTAAAGAGGATAAGAAGAGGAATAGGGAGGAGAATTTGAGCAAAAAAGCTAAATCAGCAAGGCATGAACATAGCCAGCATAAGCAAAGTAAGGGGCACAGGTCCTATTTTTAGAAGAACTCTTCAAATTATGCACCATCCATAGCAAGTGCACCAACTCAGAGAAACAAGTATGATCGGAAGTCTCAGGGCCATCAGAATTCCAGAGCTTAGGATTCTCAATCCCAAGCTAGCATGACTCAAAGTTCGATAGGTAAACCACCATGTGGAAATTGTGGCAAACTCCACCTAGGTTAGTGTTATGAGGACACCAATGATTACTATAGGTGCGAACAGACTGCTAATTTCTAGAATGAGAAACCAATAAGGAGGCAGGGCGATGGAGGTAATAAAGCTCAGTCTTCAGCAGCACCACTACACAGTTGTCTACTAATAGAGTGGTTGATAGGTATCCCAAGGTTTTGGGATTCTCTTAAATTTTGCAACTTTCAGATTTTCACTAAAGCTCGAGCTCCCTATGTTCCCAGCTTGGTTCATGAATTCTATAAATCCTATGGCAAGGCTACTCCCAAAGTCAAAAGCAAGGTGAAGGTTGAACTGGAGCCTTTTGATCCAGTAGAAGTCTGAGGTGTTCAAGCCCCGTGTCGTGAAACAAAAAATCAATGACATCTTGGGATGCACATATAAATATAAAAATGACGTGGATGAAATAATGAAAGTCAAGATATTTGAAGACATCAAAGTATGCCTGACTTCTATGATACAGATTCCTGCTCCCTCGTTGTTAGAGGAGTGAGCAATTATTGAAAAGAAAGAAATTAACATTCCAGCAAGGTTTTTGTTAGGGTTTATGAGCAGCATCTTAATTCCATTGTAGAACGAGTCAATACTTTGACACTGAAAGTTGAATCTTGGTACAATCATTTCCCTAGAAACCCTCGCCAGGGAAAAAATAGACTAGACCTCACTACCATTCCCTAGCCTTATCACTGCCTTGTACAAATAAGCTGGAGTTCCTACTAACATAAAGACTGATATGGTGGCCACTCCAACAACATCTACTGATATCTAGCGAATAGAGACTGAGTTCCAAAGGGATGAGAAGGATAGGGAAAGGAAGAAGCCAGTCGACAGGACATCAGTTGTTGATGTTAAGGCCCTCGAGTCTGTCACTGCAGAGCTGGCCCCTAATCCAGGTATAACTTCTTCCTTACCTTCTCTACATTACTCTTCTGCTCCAACCCCACTATTGAGGCACATATCATGTCACCTAAGTTACACCTCCTTCTATATGATAAAGTAGTCATTTTAAAGAAATAAAACCAAACTAAGATTAGGATTGAACCCACAGGGAATTGATATACTATAAAATTATAGCACTTTTGATGCTTAAAACTTTGAATTATATGTGTTCTCAATATGATGGTAGTTGGTTTATGTGTTTTTGTATTATGTTTGCAGGATTACGGGTGTGTCCTTGATTTTGGAAGAAATACTGAAGTTGTTGGTCTTTGATGCAATACGAGAACCTTCATGGGTTATAGACCATTCTACGTATTGTAAAGTGGTTTCGTGAACAATTCTTGTGAGAGGTTGATGTTATGAAGTTAATTCTATGAATATACGGATGAGTCGTGGAATGTTTTACCAATCTTAGAAGATGGTTCATTCCTTGAGGATACGATACATGGACTTTCTGAAGATTCATCTGACGAAACCCCCTTATGAATCACAAAATACTTTATGAGTCCTAGAAGGGTGTTGTGGACTTGAAGTCCAAATTTCCAGTAGCTTTATACGAGACCCCCATTATGGATCGTGGAATGTAATACGATCTGTAAACAAATTTCGTATAGCGTGTCAACCAGCTATCCTATTTCATTTAGGACTTGTATTTTACATATTATAATTAGGTTCTTTAGGTTATTTTTCAGAAGTTTTCGCCTACTACTTAGAGAACTCAGTAATTAGAGAGAGAAAATAGTGACATTACATTGGAGAGTCTTTGAGAATACTTGTATTTGAATTTCATCTTTAAGCTTGTGATTCTTATTGAAGTTGGATATGCTTGTTCTTAATTCTATTGTATGTTCAATTAAGTTTTCTCAATCAATAATTATTGCATCTACACAATGCATGAGTAGCTTAATCTACAACTAGAGTTGTGGGAACCATAAAGAACTAACAAAGTGAAATAAGATAATTCATAATTCTTAGAAAGTATGCATACATTTATTAATTAATTCTCTTATTGGTGACAAAGATTAGAACCCACCTAGTGTTATTGACTGGATCAAGGTAGTAATGAATAGGAAAATAGATTAATTAATAGGATTAGATTGATGTATTCTCATCTAATCAACAAAACTGGGCCAATGAGAGGTTGTAACGGGACTAATGGGTAAGGGCTAGTAATACACACTATGGAGATGGGCTACGTCACATAGTGAAATTCATCTCTCACCATTGACCAAAGGGCTTGGTGAACTTAACTTACCGTCCTGCATGCTATATACTAGAAAACAATTAGGTTATTCAATGATACTGAGTTAGGAAATCATGGGGAACATAATACCCTAGTTTCTCTCCATATCAATTTCTCTCTTGTGTTGGTTAGTTTAGTTTTATTTTCCATTGATTATTGTAAACCCCCCCCATTGGGGAAGTAAGTTGGTTAACCACTCAAATTGCAATCATTGAGTTCTCTTTTGTCTACCTATTCCCTATTGGTTCGACCCTAATCTTTGTTAGGTTATATTTCTTGACAACGACTTCTTTATCCTCTAAAAGGAGGTGTAATTTAGCGACAACCAAGATTGTTGCGCCATTGCCGGGGAATACGACTAGACTTAGTTAATTCATAGTGATTTGAGTGTTAATTCTTATTTCCTACATTTTACTTTTTTGATATTTCTGTTCTTTTTCAGGGTGTAAGTGTAGTGTATGCCCAACACTCGGAGTCAAGGTAACACCTTAGCTCCATTTGACCCAGAGATCCAGAGAATGTTGAGGAGAATGGCCCAAGATAACGCGAGCAAGCAGCCAGTGCAACTCTTATCAGGAACAACAATAAATATATTGATAATGAGAATCCACCTCCTCTTGAGGATATTGCTCCATAGCCATGGGATCTTAATGTCAATGCTTATCAGTGTGATCAATACAGACAGAATCCTATGGCTATAGAGGTGACTGGAGCTATTGAGTTGCCACCACTACCGGCAAACACAAAGCTCATAGTCTCGAGTGGGTCACTTTAGATGCTGCAAAACCATGGGCTATTTGCAGGCTTACCATTAGAGGTTTCTCATAGACACCTATTCAATGTTGCATTCGTCTGTACGAGTGTGATGGGAACACAAAATCTTTCTATGGATGTTGTAGGACTTCGTGTCTTTCCATTGTCTCTTACAAGCCATGCAACATTATTGCTACCTGAGTTCCCATAGAGTTTGATCATAAGTTGCGCATACTTGCAAAAGGCCTTTTTGTAGAGGTACTTCCCTAGATCGAAGAAGCTTAAGTTGAAGAACCAGATCAACAACTTTGAGCAACTTCCTAGTGATTCGATCAGTACTACTTAGGAGTTATTTACCAAACGTTTGAAGAATGTCCCAGACTATAAGATAGTTAATGATGCCTTAGTGGAGATCTTCTACCGTGCCTTTGATGAGAATAGTCAGGCTTGTGCTAACACTATCATGGGGGGCATATTCTTGGATCAACCATTTGTAAGGATCACAGAGCATATGGAAAGAGTGGTTAACATGAATCCTGCATGAGGGTAGAGAGACAAAGCATCCACTAAAAGTTCATGAACTATCAATATTGGTCTGGAGAAAGAAAATATCAACGAAGAAATCATGCAACAGCTTTCCCAGTCTCACACAGGTATCGAGGTGATGATGAAGCCGAACCAAGAGTGAGTCAGTGAAGTGGTTGATCAACCTTTACTTGCACCCATATATGATAAGCCTGACTAGAATGTATATTTGTTATTGATCAAACAGGGGTTTTCGTACTAATACCCAAGGGTCCAATCATGACTATTGGAGAAAAGTCAAGGAAACCAAGGTCGGGACTTCAACAGAGATGGAACTTATAGGGACAACTGTAGAGGATATTATGATAGGAACAAGCGTCTCGAGATAGATGCATATTAGGGTCACAGAGAAGCTTCAGAAATGGTCCTTATATGCCACCACATAACCGCGATGCAGGTACAAGTAGTTCCAGAATTGAGGAGATGTTTTATTGCTTGTTGAAGAAAGTTGAGGCACAAGATGAGACTCTGAGAGGTACAAAATCTAACATTTCTTACATTAATCAGAAAATTGAGTCTCATTTTGTGGTTATCAAATAGCTGGAACAATAGTCTGGTCAAGTTTCAATTCAACTTAATCAGCATCAGAGGGGTATACTGCCTAGCAACACAGTTTAGAAACCTAAAAATGATGACAAAGATGTTTGAGATGAGATGGTTGCAGACAAAGATGCAGAGATAGGAGATGATCGTGGCATGGATGGGCTGAGTGAAGCTGCTGATGGACCAAAGAAGTTGATACCCATTCCTAGGCCTCATCCTCCCTTCCCTCAAAGAATCAAAGAGAGGGATGAGGAAGGCAGATTCAAGAACTTTCTCTCCATGCTGAAACAACTCTCCATCAACATCCCGCTTATTGAGGCATTGGAGATGATGCCAGGGTATGCTAAGTACATGATCACTAAAAAGTGCATTGTGAGTCAAGAGCTCTCCCAAAAGCTTTAATATTGCAGTGCTATTCATATGAGATCCTGGTGCTTTCACCATACCCTACACCATTGGAGATATGGAGTTCTCAAGGACACTATGTGATCTAAGTGCCAACATAACTCTGATGCCATTTGTAGTCTAAAAGATGCTCGGATTGGGAGCCCTTACTCCGATGAATATGTAGTCATTGATGGTTGATAGCACAGTGAAGAAGCCTCTGGGATACTATTTGATGTGCTAGTCAAAGTTGAAAAGTTCATATTTCCTGCAGACTTTGTGATCCTGGATTGCAAGGTTCATTTTGAAGTTCCTATCATCTTGGGGAGGCCCTTCCTAGCCACTGAATGCACTTTGGTGGACATGAAGAAGGGCCAACTCAAGTTTAGATTTGGGAAAGATGAGGTCATGTTTAACATCTGTTAGCAGGAAAAGAAAGTGAATGATTTAAGAGTGCTATCTCTTATTGTGACTATTGATGATGTTGAACTAGAAGTACCAGTTGAGGTGGGATTGGGTGTTGACACTTTGGAAGCAGTACTGATCAACCTCGACAGTGATGGCATCCCAGATTATGAGGAGACAGTGAATGCTCTAGGAATGTCTCATGGACCTACGTGCCAAACCAAGCTAGTGCTCAACTTGCAGAATTGGGAGTCACTTCCTATAGAGCCCTCCATTGAAGAGCCATTGGCATTAGAGTTGAAGGCCCTTCCAGCATATCTGAGATATGCATTCTTGGGAGCCAAGAACACATTGCCATTTATAGTTGCTGCAGATATGAAAGATGAGCAGGTGAGTACCCTCGTCATGGTGCTTAAACAGTTCAAGAAGACTATTGGATGGACCATTGCAAATATCATGGTATCCCTCTTGGGATATGCACATACAAAATCTAGTTAATCAAGGACTACAAGCCAAGTATTGAGCACCAAAGGCACCTCAACCTTCCTGTGCAAGAGGTTGTACACAAGGAGATCATCTAGTGGTTGGATGCAGGAGTCATCTACCCGATTGTCGATAGTGAATGGGTGAGTTCGATTTAGTGTGTTCCAAATAAAGGGGGAATCACAGTGGTACCTGATATCGCCAAGTTACACCTTCTTTTTAGAGGATAGAGAGGTCATTGTCAGGATATAAAACCTAACCAATCTTAGGGTCGAACCCACAGGGAATACATAGACTCGAGACCGATTCACAAATAAGAAATTCAAGTAGATAACCAACTCAATTCTTGGGAGTGAGGGGTGGGGATGGGGTGGGGTTGCAATAATCAATAAGAAAGTAAGCTAAATTAACTATCACGAGAGACAATCAATAATAGAGAGCAACTAGGGTATCGTGTTCCCCATGATTCCCCAACTTTGTATCACCGGATAAACCGATTCTTGTCTAGTACATAACATGTAGGATGGTAATTTAAGTTCACCAAGCCCTTTAGTCAAAGGGGAGAGGTGAATTTCACTATGCGACTTAGCCCATTTCCATAGTGTGCAATACTAACCATTACCTATAAGTCCCAGTAAAACCTTTCCTTAGCCCAGTTTGGTTGATTAGACAAGAACATATCAATTGAACCCTATTAATCAATCTCTTTTCCTATTCATTACTACCTTGATCTAGTTAGGAACACTAGGCAGGGTATAATGTTGTCCACCACTAGAAAACGTGCAAAATGAAGAGAATTGATTAATATATGCATATACACATTACAAGAATTGTAAATTACTTGGGTTTAGTTAGTTAGTTCTTTATAGTTTCCACAACTCTAGTTGTAGATTTAGCTACTCATGTTATGGGTAGATAAAGAAGTTATGAATTAAGAAAACATAATTGAACACTTACCCAATTAAATTAATATCAACCAAATCCAAGAAGATTGAGAATCACAAGCTTCAAGATAAAATTCACCCACAAGTGTTTTCTCACAATCTTCTATCTCAAGTATTGAGTTCTCTAAGTACAAACCCTAAAAGTACTGAATAATGACATCCTCCTTTGTACAATAACCTACTATTTATGGTAATTATAGTTAAGTCCTAAATAAAGTAGAAAAACTGGTCGACGGGCTCCACAAAAGGTCTCTACGACAGGTAATATGATCTACGAGTCGTACTCGAGGTCTCATAATCACCTCAGGATCTTGGACTTCTCTTCTACGACTTCACTTTGCGACAAAACTGATCCACGATTCATGCTGCATGATCGTAGGTTTCAGATTCATCAACTTGTCCCTCAATTGAAATCGTCACGAAACCCACCAATATGACTCGTAGATTGTTCTACAACTTATATTCATTTCTCTTGAGATGATCTTCAGCATTCAACCTTCATAAGAATTTGTCAAGAAACTGCATCTATGACTCGTAGAATGATCTACGATTCATAGAGAGTCTCGTAAATCAAAAAAGCCAGCAATCTTCTATAATTTTTCCCCAAATCATGGACAACTAGTCTTCCTACAAATCTAAACATAAGAACACATAAAACCCATAAATATCGCATTGAGAACACACAAAATCCTAAGTTTTAAGCATCAAATTTGTTTTATTTTGGTAGCACATCAACATCTTCAACTTAAAATTGTTGCTGGTCCTCAAGCGATGACTTAATCAATATAGGCAATATAGTAGCACACAGAACGCAACTCAATGGCATATATCTTATGCATCTTAAACTCATATATCCACACCAACTTTTTAAAGAAGGATCATATAGCTATTTAGCAAACCAATGCAAACTGGTGTATGTGACAATAGAACTATAACAAGCAAGGGCTATCAATAGTCCACAATCTCTGAACAAGTCAAATGCCAATAATGCAGTGCAAGTGTCCTCACAGAAAGGAATCCCATATTTGACAGTCAATGATGAATTCATGTTTAACCTTGGGACTGTGAAAAAACACTCACTTTCACAATAGATATTCATGTATAATGATTAATACCATAGGATTGCCCCTATACTAATGACTCAGACCTTCAACTAACTAAACTAGGATCATATTAGGACTTTCTAAGCTTGTAACATAGGCTCAGGGGGCTTTCGTATGATATAGTAGGAAAATAGTAAATAATGGCCCTCCTTGAAACTGCGTTTTCTATACTTCTGCCCCACCAACTCTGTCTTTTTCACCTTATTCCCCCTTTTTATTTATTGAAGCTTTTCCAGGTGCTTTCTTCTCATTTTTCGGCTTTTTGCCTTGTTTTTATGCTGCTTCTTGCTTTTTTTAGTGCAATCTAAGGCATCTTTTATTTTTCTTGCACCTGGTACGTGATTTTTCTCCGCGTTCTCCCCATTACTAACTCTCCCTCTTATATTGTGTTTTTACCCCTACAATAGCCACCCTCAACTTAGGCTTTTAACCTATATTTGAAGTACACAATATCTCTCCTCTGAATCGGGGCCACTTTTTGTAGCCACCCTCAACATAGGCTTTTTGCGTCAGTTAAGGTTCACAATGCTCAAGAAAAAGACCATGGCCAATTTAAGGATTTTTCACTAAATAAAGCTAGGCTAATTAGGTTTTTTGAAAGAATTGGTACATGGAAGGCTCAAATATTTGTAACAAGGGATAAATCATCATTTTGATTCGTTATTTTTAGGCTAAAGTGGACTATTTAAAGAACAAAGGCCTAAGATCCTTTCCTAATCCATTCAATCTAGAATATAACTTAGAGTAACATGGCAAGTTTTGAATTAACACAAAATAAATGAATCTAGCAAAATAAGCTCACACTCACATGGCACAGCATAAATTATCAACACAAGTCTCACAGTTCATGCTTCTTATCTCAATTTACCCTCACTTATCAGGATATATATTGCCTAACACCTAAACATGCATGGTTTCCATATAACTACTAATCAAAAGTTTTTGGTGGGTTCCATTTTTCAAAACAAACATTAAAAAAATGCTATATGTCACAAGTATTAGTATTATATGCTACATATATTATCTAAACATCTTAGACGTGCCGGTTCAAGAGAAAGTAAGTATCCAGGAGGAAAAAGAACATAGGTGAAAAAACCTCGGGATCAAAAATTGGGGTAGTTATGGGCCATAAACTACTCAGACTTCACTAAGGTCCATAACTACCTATACCCCATCGAAAAAGATGTGCATTGTCCTTAATGCACAAAATCAAGAAAAAAATCAAATGTAAGGGGTCAAAAACATACCTGGGCACCTAAGAACCGCCCTCTGGCTGAGTCTGGCCATCCCCCTCCTGCAGTGTAGTCTCCTCAGCAATGGTATTTTGTCCAAAGGGGCTAATACCCCTCAACCTATCATTCTCACGTGCTAGTCGCATTTTTTTCTCGTGCCTCTATCTCCTCCTAACAAACTCGTACTCCTCATCCTCTGAGAGATTTTCATGTACATTTATCTCTTCTGGCTCCTCATCCGTGCAAGGTCTCTTCTTGAGGGAAGTCGTTGTAGGCTCTTCAAAGGAAAATAAATCCAAATCAGCACCGAAGAAGTCATCTTTGGTAGTATGATTGGTGCCGCTAGTGATCCTGTCATACCAGCTCAAAGATGCTGGATCTCCGACTGCAGGGTTGACAAATCTGAAGGTTGAGCCTTGGCCAATCTCTTCTGTACCTGCTCCTCAAAGGCATCGATGCGGGCATCCATGATTGAAATACGGTCCTAAATAGTAGCAGCCGTGAATACCTAACTCTGACCCTCAAATTTGCAATAGCCTACCGAATCCAAGGCCTAATCAGTTGAATAAGTTAAGTTAACTGGGCCTTAGCATGTAACAATCTCTGTGGCATGGCATGAATAGAAATGGCAGACAAACCGTGCCCATTGCAGGAGTCTGTTAATTAATGACCTCTAGTTCATAGCAGCAATAGTGGGCCTCCTCTCCTCATCTGTACCATGCTACAAGGGCCTCTCTTCTGTAGTAATAACAAAAGTGGTAGCGCCTCTCTCAGAACCCTCAGTCGGTGGCATTCGGCGAACATCTCTGGCGGAGGTGGAGGTTATGCTCATTGGAGTGCCATCATGTTCTCATCATCCTTGATCAAGTAAGGCTCCAAAGTGTGATGGGCCTCTACCAACCGGTCCAGCTAGTATAGTATCTCTATCCTAGACTCTACACAAAGTCTACATATTAAGTAAGGAAATGAGACGGAGGTGGCCCTCTTCAATGTATCCTCATGTATCTGCTCAGCGATGAGGCAGGCCCAATCTAAATCATAGCCAGCCAAGATGCTGGCAACCAAAACTATACACTCTAATGTAAGAATATTATCTGCCAAGGTCAACTGGATGCGTGATCGAACAATTTCCCACCAAATTTGGCAAAAAACTTGAGCAAAGCCTTGACAATAAGCTCCTTATGAGTGGTGAACCAAGTAAGTTCCGAACCCTGCTCTGTAACACGACTAGCCACCCATCTCAAAAGTGTGGTCCGATGCTCGGGATCCTTCATAATTAATTGGTTTCTAGCCTACCCCAACCTATAATCATAGCCGTCATGAAGCTGGGAGGACGGTACTCTGGACCAAACACCATACGGCGGATTGTCTGCTCTGAAATGTCTACCCGCTGATCTTGCACTCATGTCTCTATCAGCCTAGGCTGAGTGAGAGGTTTCTTCTCATTGGGAAGAGAACGTTAGATTGTAGCTATGTAGGATGCGTAGAACTCCCCTTACCAATATCGGGGAGTACCAACCAAGAGACTCTGTCAGACACACGAGCCCACAATAAATCATCGTGTCCTATAGATTGGGGACACAGGTAAATCCATCAGAAATCACCCTGGGCTTCTCATAGATAGAACGGGTCGACTTGCCCTACTCCTTTAGCTGCATGCCTTCCAAATATATCGTCTTATACCCTTGACACACCATTGGCTAGGAAAGGCATCCGGTGTTGATGATGATGATGGTATGAGGGAAGATTCGACATCTGCTCCTTCTCAAATCCCTCCTCAAAACTAGACTCCCCTCCAGATGGAGTCATTCATGGAATACTGCTCCCACTCTCTTTACTACCTTCCTCTTCGGATTGGGGAGGACTAGCAACCAGAGCCTGAGGTTCCCCAGCTCTAGCAGCAGCTCTGGTTTGTAGTACAGAAGCCACTAAGTCTTGTTGGACATCAAGTATCTCTAATGAGCCACTTGACTAAGGGGACTGCTCCTCACCGTAATGCTTGTCATCTGAAGGCTCATCCCTAAATTTCTTCTCAGAGCCTCAATCTCAGCACGTCTATCTTTTGGGGCCATAATAACTGAAATATAGACATAAAAGAAACATGGTTAGCCCCAAGAAACAAGAAATTGAATACAAAATCATCAGAGTATAGTTGCAGAAGGGTTCTGCAAAAGCCCCTTTACGTTTCATAGTGAACACTAGGAATGGTAAAGTACTCTTGTAGACCAAAAGTTCAGGACAATTTTTTTCACTGGAAAAGTCTATGAGACCAGGTATGACTCGTAAAGTGGTTAATGAGTCATAGGCTGGGGTCATAAAGAACTCCAGTGAATAATTAGATTCAGGCAAGGGTCTACGAGACCTATCTATGAGTTGTAAAGTGATCTACGACTCGACTAAGGTCTCATCTAATGGAACCTCATAAACATCAAGTTTCTAAAATTCTACACTAGGGGAAATTACGAGTCGTAAAATATAATCATGGACTGGAAATCTCAGTCACCTGAGTTTCTTAGTCCGTCACATGGACCACAAAAGAGATCTTCAACAATTATTTCTACCAGCATCGAAGCAAGAATACACTCACCCACATGATTTCATCCATACAACCCTATCGCCAACAATTTCAACATATAATCACCTTATCGAAAATGATTAAGCATCAATTATCCTATCATTCCAACTAACCCTAATTCATTCAAGCTATTATGTACCTATGTCATCACCCACCAATTTTACAAGCAACAATCATTCAATAACATCCAATCAAGCATGGTAGATGATTCAATAGGCACAATAATTGACAAGCATAGGGCCATTATACCAAATTCCGAATTCAAATAATCAATATAACTAAGGACAATCCTATTTCACATGGGACAATTCAATTTTGTTCAAAGATTACATGTCTAAACACCAAACCCATCATAATCATCAAATCAAGCAATTGAAAACAAGGTAAATCAGAGACTAAAATTAAACCAAAAATTATTAAAAATGGAGATTAACTTGTAGAAAAGAGAGCAAGTGATTAATCTCAAAACCCTAAGGTTGTCGAAAAAAATGATCACCATGGCCGAAAAGTTGATTAGAGAAACAAGAGGAAGGATCAGATGGGTTGGCTGTAAATTAACTGAGCTTAGGTCTACGAAACCCCGATTACGACTCGTAAATGACTCTACGGCTCATAAGTCATGGTTTCATAGAATTCTCAACACTTAGTGAAATTTCAAAAAACTCACTGGGTCCATGAACCCCATTCACGACTCATAGGTTGATCTACGAATTGTAAAATAGGCTCATGGATGGGAGTGCACAATTTTCCTTCTTACTAGAAATCTCTATGAGATGGGGTATGATTAACAAACCGATTTATGACTTGTAAACTCAGTCGTAGAAACTGAACTTGATGCTTTTTATCAACCACTGACTTAGTCTTGTATGTGCCTACTCTTTAGAAAATACATTGTTACCCTATATACAACCAACCCATTGTCTAAAATTACAATCAAAACGCAAGGAAAAAAACTACCTATTAATC
This sequence comes from Solanum clarkiae, assembly GCA_011800125.2. NCBI lineage: Eukaryota > Viridiplantae > Streptophyta > Magnoliopsida > Solanales > Solanaceae > Solanum > Solanum clarkiae. The sequence goes on along the minus strand of JAABOM020058498.1, from coordinate 14,672 downwards.
CAAAAATCAAAAATACACCTATAACTGTGCAATTACATAAAAAACCTTAGGATGCCTCTCATGTAGCGGCTGATTCGTTATCGCGGCATGACTTAGAAAAATTGATTACTCTGACTTCACCAATTGTCCAGACTTCACTCTTGAGCTCATCTAGATGATTCATAAACTGACGAGTATCGATGACAACTTCTTCATCATTCAATTTAAACCTAAGTTGACCAGTTTCCATATCTAGTAGATCTCGCCCGGTGGCTAGGAATGGTCTTCCCAAGATGATTGGGACGTCAAAGTCAACCTCACAATCTAGAATCACAAAGTCTACAGGGAATATGAATTTCTCCACTTTAACCAACACATCATAGAGCATCCCCATAGACTTCTTCTCCATGCAATCTGCCATTTACAACCACATGCTAGTAGGAGTAGGAGCTCCCAATCCAAGCTTCTTATAGACCACAAGGGGCATGAAATTGATACTTGCACCTAAATCACATAGTGTCCTTGTGAACTCTACATCACTTATAGTGCAAGGTATGGTAAAAACACCTGGACCTTCATGCTTCTGAGCTAAGGACTTCATAGTGATTACACTGCAATATTGGAGCTCTTGAGAAAACACCTGACTGATAATGTGCTTTTTAGTGATCAAGTCCTTTATATACTTGGCATCGCCTGACATTTTCTCCAAAGCCTCAATGAGAGGGATGTTGATAGTTATCTTTTTAAGCATGGTGAGAAAGTACTTAAATTTGTCATCCTCTTCCCTTTTTTTGATTCTTTGAGGGAAAGGAAGAGGAGGCCCAGGGACGGGCTTAAACTTTTGTGGTTGTTTAGTTGATTCAATCACCCTATCCTTATCACGATCATCACCTTCATCTGTATCCTTTGTTTCAACTATTTCCTCACAAACATATTTCTCATCAACTGACATAGAAGGATCAATACTTCTCTTTCCACCCCTAGTAGTAACCACCATACATTGCCCCTCATTCTTAGGATTTTGCACTGTGTTGCTAGGCAATGTAACCTTCTGACACTGATTCAACTGAGTTTTGTTGCTCAAGTTGTTCAATAGCCATAGAAATGAGACTTTATTTTCTAATTTATGCTTGAAATATCTAATTTCATGGCCCTCAGAGTTTTATCTTTTGTCTCAGCCTTCTTTGACAAGCGGTGAATCATCTCCTCAATTTGAAGCCTTCTCTACGACCCCAATCTACATCTGGATTCCTGTTCCTATCATAGTAATCACCTTGATTATCTATGAGAGTTCCATCTCTACCACTGTTTCGACCTTGGTTTCCTTGACCTTGGTGCCAATAGTCTTGATTAGACCCTTAGGCGTTGGTCCGGAAACCCCTCGTCAAATCATGTACAAAACATGTGTCCTCCTCATAATACGGATCCTCATACACAGGTGCACGTGGAGGTTGGTGAACTACTACATTCACTCTCTTTTGGTTCCATTTTATCACCACATCCATGCTTGTGCGAAGCTGAGCAAGTTATTGCATAATCTCTTTATTAATTTTGGCTTGCTCTGAACCCACACTGAGAGCACATTAACTCTCCATGGAAGCTCTGTCCTATTGTCCCCATAAATCATTCTCCTTGACCACTTGCTTCATATGCTCAACGATCCTTGCAAATGGTTGATCTAGAAATATGCCATAATGTCAGTACAAGCCTAACTGTTCTCATCATGGTGCCCGGCAGAGGATTTCCACCAAGGCATTATTAATTGCCTTGTGGTCAGGGATTCTCCTCAAACATTTAGTAAACCCCTCCCAAGTAGTGCTTATCGAATCACCAGGAAATTGCTCAAAGTTGTTGATCTGGTCCTTGAACTTGAGTTTCTTCAATCTAGGGAAGCACCTCTCCAAAATGGCCTTCTGCAGACCTATCTAGCTAATAGTTAAACTCTTCGGGAGCTCAAATATTCATAATGCAGCATTGCTTATGAGAAACAATACGAAGACATGATGTTCCACAACATCCATAGATAGATTTTGTGTCTCCATCACACTCTTACAAACAAATGCCACATTGTGCAAGTAGCTATGTGGATCCTCTAATGGTAAGCCCGCAAATAGCCCACAGTTAGGCAGCATCTAAAATAACCCACTAGAGACTGTAAACTTTGTTTTTGTCGATAGTAGTGGCAATAAAATAGCTCCAGTCACATCTATGGCCATGGGGTTCAACCTGTACTAATTCCACTGGCAAGCATTGGCATTAAACACCTGAGGTTGTGGAATATCCTCCAAAGGAGGTGGGTTCTCATTCCTAGCATCATCATTATTACCCGGATTGAAAGCTACATTGGCTGCGTTGTTGGCATTTTCTTGGGTCATTCTTCTTACAATTTGTTGAATATTTGGATCAAATGGAGTTAAGGGATTGCCTTAACTTTGAGTGTCAGGCATACACTACTCGTATGCCCAGCAAAGAAATGAAAACAAAAACAAAAGTAAAACAAAGAGAATTAAGGATTACCACTCGAATTACTTAATGAATCAACCTAAAGGGAATTAAGGATTACCACTCGAATTACCTAATGAATCAACCTGACATAAAATCTTGATGTTTCCCAAATCACACCTCCTTTTTTTAGAGGATAAAGCAGTCGTTATCAAGATATAAAACTTAAGCAAAAGGTTAGGATCGAACCAACAGGGAATACGTAGACTCGAGACCAATTCACAAATAAGAAATTCAAGTAGTTAACCAACTCAATTCCCCAAAGGGTGAGGGTTTTGCAATAATCAATAAGAAAGTAAACCAAACTAACTATCATGAGAAGCAATCAATAATAGAGAGTAACTAGGGTGTCATGTTCCCCATGATTCCCTAACTTAGTATCACTAGATAACCCAATACTTGTCTGGTATATAGCATGCAAGATGGTAATTTAAGTTCACCAAGCCTTTTGGTCAAAGGTGAGAAGCAAATTTCGCTATGCGACTTGGTCCATCTCCATAGTGTACAATACTAACCATTACCTATAAGTCCTAGTACACCTCCCATTGGCCCAATTTGGTTGATTAGACGAGAATACATCAATTGAATTCTTTTAATCAATCTCTTTTCCTATTCATTACTACCTTGATCAGTCAGTAGCACTAGGCAGGTTCTAATGTTGGCCACCATTAGAAAACACGCAAAACAAAGAGAATTGATTAATACATGTATATACCAATTCTAAGAATTGTAATTACCTGGGTTTACTTACTTAGTTCTTCATGGTTCCTATAACTCTAGTTGTGGATTTAGCTACTCATGTTATGGGTAGATGAAGAAACTATGAATTGAGAAAATTAATTAAAAACTTACCTAATTAAATTAACATCAGGCAAAACCAAGAAGAATGAGAATCACAGGCTTCAATATCAAATTCACCCACAAGTGTTTTCTCATAATTTTCTCTCTTAAGTATTGGGTTCTCCAAGTACGAACCCTGAACGTACTGAATAATGACATCCTCCTTTGTACAATAACCTAAAATTAGTATTTGAAGTAATTACAATTAAGTTCTTATGGGATAGATTGTAGGAGTATGATTAACTTACAAGGTAGCAGATGGTGACTTTGAATTAGGCTTGACCATAGTAAGAGTGTACAACAAGACTTAGGCTCTGATGAGACTTATAAGCTACTGATAATGATGTCCTTTTTAATGAGATGAGTTTCTATCCTTGAGTCGATGTTCACCCTTGAGTTGAAGTATTTGAGTTCGTGACTACATACGTGCCTTAATAAATCTCCTAGTATACTCAGCATTCAAGGACGAATGATTCCAAGGGAGAGATAATCTAACACCCTATCAGATTATAAAAATACCCCTAGATGTGAGGCATTCACGTAACGTGTGTTCCTAAACTCTAATGATAAATATGAGGCAAGAAATGCAATCAACATAAAAAATAAAGTGGTAAAATGTTCTTGGTTGAATTTTAGACTAACCGGATCAAAAGATAATTTTTTGATACGAAAGCGATTTCCGGAATGAGTGCGCGATAGTGTGCGATACGGACCTATCATGGATTTACACTTAGATATGATCTCAATATTTTCTACAGGATCAGGAAACTCGATCAGAGAATTTTTAGCAAAAACAAAACAAAAATGATCAAGTTCGCGTCACAGACATAGTACGCTGAAGGTAAAACTTTTTTAGTTTATCGTGAGAGGCACCCAGACTTTTTCTAACCTCTCCTAAACTTAAAAAAAGATCAGTATAGGTAATTTTGAGCACAAAAAGGATTTTTAACCCATTCCTAAGCCTTTGCGAACATTCTAACAAAAGACCTAGGGATAAAGAGAAGAGAGAAGAGCAGAGAGTTGAGGAGTTCAAGCCGAATTCATGCAAAGTTGATTTTCTAACTTCATTCAAGGTATGTAAAGCTACTCATAGAATTGGATTGAGTTCATCCGCACACCCCACATTTTGATTCTTTGAAATTGAGCTCGAGTGGAGTTTTTACCCTAAATTCTTGAATTTAGTTTATGAGTTTTTTATTGTCTCGATGAGTTCATGTATACAAAAATATCTTGATGATGTTCTTGAAAATTTGAGTATTTGATTGGTCGTATGTTCATTTCTTCATTCACATGAACCCTAATTGAGGACTATGTTTGATTTGACACACTATTTTGAAACTGAGATTTACGATCATACTGAACATCTTAAACACAAATGATTTTTTACTGAGTTTGCATAATATGTATTTTTCAGTATAAATACTCATTTAGAAAGAGCATTGATGAGAGGATACATGTCTAGTGACTTTTTATGAAATTGTGCATTGAGTTTAAATGACATTTTGAGTAAATATTTGATGATGATATTAATAAATTTTCAAAATATATTTACTGATGGATGATTATGATGATGATGACGATGATGTTTTCAGATGATTTTTAAAGAGGATCGTTTGGGAGTAGTATTGAGCACCTAGTTGGGGAGAGCACAAGTGACTCAAAACTACGTTACCCGCGTAGGATAGTTATGTAGTAAATTCTGGCACCTCCCTCCTGTCCCAAAAATATGGACGAGGATAATGGATTATGATCCATGATGTTGATGTTCACATCCTTACCTTGGAAAGTAATGGATGGGCGAGCAACGGTATCCTCTTTGTTATGCACCATAAAAGAGGGTGGTGGAATGTCTGTCGGTTAAGAAACATCCTAAATATACATATTTGATTTGATTGAGTTTCATATTATTGAGTTATTTTCAAATCATGACTACGTTCTTAAACTTGCATGTTTTGTTAAATTGAGTTGAGTAAATTTTGAGTTGAGTCGCTTGATTTGATTATGATCTTTTCCCTCTAGTGGTTTTATATACCAGTATATTCTATGTACTGATGTCCATTTGGAATACATCATTTTATGATCCAGAGGCCGATATTAGAGGGCTTCAGAAGACACCGTTGAAGTTCAGATCCCCGATTTCCAGAGTCGGTAAGCCCTCTTTGCCTTCGAAGGAGCCCTTTTACTTTCACTAGTACTTTATTTTCCTTAAGTTAGATAGTCATGGCCTATCATGGTACCATATAAATGTTAGAGGTAGAGGCTTCATAGAAATTTAGTAGAGAGTGTTGAGTATAGTTTCCTTTCCAACTCTTGTTTATCAGAAAATACCTTTTCTATAAAGACTTAGTCATTTAATTACTTTACAATTTTTTCTTTGAGTATTTTCTTCCATTATTGAGTATGAAGTGACGATGATGCTAAGCGTTTTGCTCAGGGACTAGCAATAGGGTCTGAGTGTCGGCCACACTAAGGGTACTCTCTCGGGCATGACAAAATTGGAATCAGAGCACAGAGTTCAAGAGTCCTAAGGAGTCTATGAAGTCATATCTAGTAGAGTGTTTAATATTAGTGTGAAGCACGATACATCCATAATAGGTAGGCTATGGGACATAAGGAATTGTTACACTTCTTTCTTATTCTGATTTGTGCTATGGAGATAAACTCTAGAAAATCTCTCTTCTAAATCATGCATTACACGTTTGTGGACCATGCATTCTAAATGCATCGTGGGTTTGAGGAATGCCATCAGTATCAAGAAGCTTGAGCCTACTACTTAACTTGTTGTGTATGATCGATGGGTTGAAGAGGACAAGGAGGGTTAGATAGAAGAACCTTGGAGCAAAAAGGTTGAGCCAATAGGGCCTGAGAGTGGTAAACATAAAGAAAAGAATGGAAATAGGTTCCTTGTTATGCAGAGACCCTTGAGTTATATGCCACTACCAGTGAGTGCACCAACATCTACTAGTAGATATAATCTATGGCTGAGGAGAAACAAACCTTTCAGGGTCCAGAATCCTCTATCCGAAGGAAGTTTGGCTCAAGGACATAAACGAAAGCCACCACGTAGCAAGTGTGGAAAACTCCATTTGGGAAAGTGTCGAATGGGCACTGATGGCTACTTTAAATGTGGCCAAGTGGGTCACTTTTGGAGGGATTGTCCAATGCAGGCCAAAAATGCTCAACCAACTATATCTATAGCACCAGTTAGATGAAATCGGAGAGATGCTATTGCTAGCACGGGCAGGGCCACAGACTAGTTGTGGTGTCGTGTGTAGTCGCTAAGACCAGAAAGACACTTTAGATGTTATGATAGGTATGATTTGAGTCTTTACTTTCTTTTGATGTTATCCATGAGAGAAAAACTTATGTCTCTAAAATTTTAAATGTTTCCAATTAAGAGTGTCATGAGGTCTTGTAAACCATGAGTAGAGTTGTTATCCCTGAGCTAGAAGGATGGCAGGAAGAAGAGGAGACCAAATAGTGCGAGTGGCGGTTGATTGAGACTTGTAACTAGAGCTATTTTTCCATTAAGTAAGAAATGTAGTGATGATTTGATTCCCATATGTCTTTGCGAAAGAGTAGTAAGTACTATTTAATATTTATGATGAGGTATAGAGAAAGCGTTATTGTTAGGATGAGTTGTGTGTTCAAACTAGGAAGAGGTTGATGATAGAGGGTGAAGCATAGAGGTTGAATAGGAAAATGGAGTGCTTTCAATGTGATAGATCTAAACTAGACTTATAATTCTAAAATGAGAGACCATGAGATTCATAGAATTATGAGCTTAGCCAGATAAGGTGTAGGGAATGGGTAAATGGTACTTGAGTTGTGAAGAGAGGATTCCTTGATCGAGTACTCCCTATGAGACTTTAGCAGGCCTATGTTTGTAAATTGTTGCCCAGTAGTTATAGGTTGGTATAACATAAAGGAAGTGTACAATGCATATGTTAGCACTAATCCTTAAGCTTGAATTTTGAGGAGTGATGTGAAAAGGGAGATAGCATGATGATAATGATTGTATTTATTGGAGATTTGCTCTAAGAGACTTGTTGTAGTGTGTTTTTGACGTTAAGATGTTGACTGGCAAGGAACATGCTGCTACGAGTATGGTAAAGGTGCCCCCTTAGATGGAGACAGTAAATTGAGAAAGAAACACTTAATAAGAAGAGGCTTAAGATGTGTTTTCGCCATAGTGTAAAATTATGTGAAGTACTAAGTTATGACTTGCTATGAGAACCTAGATGGTATATTTGAGTTGTCGGTGTGGAATAAGGGGGTGTAAGTATTCTTGGTCACCCTTAGTAAGCAGGTTGATGGGGATTTATGTATTAATGACAATGAGCTTACCTTGCAATTCAAGACTCCTTTAGTCAAATATATTAGAGCTTAGAATTTGAATGTCAGGAGTTTAAATAAAGAGGTTAGATGATAAGAATTGTAAAAAGCGATTAGCATACCAATAAGAGTTATAAGTATAGAAAGATGCCCATAGAGCTAGAAGGAAGCTAAGAGCAGTACCTCAGAGGAAAGTTCTAATAGTGACTTTATATCTTTGAGTATAGTATAACAGGGGATCTCAAGATGTTCTTGTGGATACTATTTGAACTGACCCCAAAAAGTGCCAAAAAATATACCTCGAAATACTCAGAAATTTAAATTTCATATATCTCAAAATCCATGCGCGATATAAAAAATCTAACTTCATATTCTCGTTCAGGGGGTCAAAATTAGGGGGTAAATGGCCTAACCGTGATTTAAGAGCAAAAGATTAGCAATTATGATTTTTCAAGTGATAAATTCCACTGAGCATTCCATGCCCCTGCCGTGACGCGCCAAGGGAGCGCAGATGAAGGGACGTTTTCTTCGCATCCTATCCACGATGCGGAGAGGTGTATTTTCCGTCCCGTGATTTTTTGTGCGGTCCAAGATTTTTAAGTCTTGGGCCTAAGTGTTCCCAAGCCTGATTTTTCCTATACTTAGTCATTTTTCAGCCTCATATCATCCTAAACATTCCCCATTTCTCGCTAAAACACTTAGCTATATTTTTCACTCCCAAATTCAAGTCTCAAAACCCTCATCCAGAATTAAGGATTTCCTTCAAGCTTCAAGCATCCATTTTCAATCTTCATCAAGAGCTTCCTCAAAGCTAAGGCATGTAGGTTTTAGCCATTGAGTCCTTTCACCCATGGTATGCTAATCTCCTTTTTACTCAATTTGCATGATTTAAAGTTTATTTTACAATTGGGTTTACTAGCATGAATATATCTTTGAACTATGTTAAAGCTGTGTAAATTTATGACTGTTTGCTATGTATTGAGCTATAAATCTTGGATCTATTGTAAGACTTGATGAGAGGTTTTGATGTATGATGCTTGAATGTGTTGCAAGGTGTTGATTGATGGTTTTACAATGAATTTTCTTGCATGATTTCATCTCTATATTTCTTGGTTTTACACTAGCATTACACACCCTCTAAGTGTTTGACAAAATGACCGGATGTGGATTCTTGAGGAACTGAATGTCCAAAGCATGAGATATGGGATGAATTATGTAATAATGAAGAAATGAGCTTATGTATATGATAAATTCTATATAAAGTGGGGGATCAAGAGCCCAGGCAACCTAGATGGGGGTTCGTCCTCATCAACCTAGTGAGGGGTTTGTACTTCACCTCCAGGGTGATGGGGTGGCATCATCATCAACCTAGATGGGAGCTTTTACTTATCAACCTAGATGGGAGTTTTTACTTATCAACCTAGTGAGGGGTTTGTACCTCACCACTTAAGTGATAGGGTGGCATCATCATCAACCTAGATGGGAGTTTGTACTTATCAACCTAGTGAGGGGTTTGTACCTCACCACTTAAGTGATAGGGTGGCATCATCACCAACCTACCAAGGGGTTTGTACTTTGGAAAGCTAGCTTGGTCTCTTCTACACATATGATATCCTATATGAGCATGAGTTACTTAAGCAAGTTTTAATTATATATTGATCATATATGTCACATTGTTACAGTATGCCTATTGCCTATTGTTATGCATTTTGATTAAGGTGTCTATCTCTTGTTGTACTACATCATACTTTGTACATTAAAACATACTAACACATACTCTTACCTACATGATATCACCATGTGGGAACCGGTGCCCAAGTTAATCATCCTACTCCTCCACATGGGTAGTTCGGTACTACTCAATCTAGTGGGTGAGTCCTCCACTTCGGGGAACTTAGTCTATGTTGCTCTTGTTTTTGTATTGAGGAATTCTTCTGTATTGTCTATTTTGACTATAAGGGTGAGCCCGGTTGCTTTGTCTTGGCCCCCGCTATTATCTATGTTTAGAGGTTTTTGTTCGACATGTTATATATCTATGATATGCGCTTTGAATCTTGGAATCTTGATTATGATGTTATGCAAGATTTATCCCCTTTCCCCCTATTCTTATTTGTTATGTCTTTTATATACTACCACGACCAATGATGTGTAATTTTGATAAGTTAAGAGGCTTGTTTGGGATTCCTTCGGGTTCCCTATTCGCCATATTGTGTCATGTCTAGGACCTAGGCTTGGATCGTGATAAACTTGGTATCAGAGCACTAGATTGATAGATCCTCAGATTCCAACATACCACATCGATAAGAGTGTATTCATGGTTGTGAAGCGCGCCATGACTATCAATAGGAGATTATGAGGCGTTTTAGGAAAATTTCCCTCTTCATATTCTAAATCACGATGTAGAGTTGTAGTGAGTTTCCCCCCTAATGATTATTCTTTTATATGCTAGATCATTCCAAACACTCAAGGAAGAAGGGCCCAAAATCTTGAGGAGCAACCTACCAATTGTGATCTTCGGGATGCTCTCACTATGCTGGCCAAGTTGTAGCCAACCAAGTCAATCAAGAGGCCCAACCTCATGCAACTACCCCCAGAGCTATGGTATGGGACTTCATGAGGATGAATCATCTCGTCTTTTATGGGTAAAATGTGGATGAAGATCCACAAAAGTTCATTGACGGGTCTACAAGATCTTGAATATAATGGATGTTGGGCGAATGAAAAGGTGAAGTTGGCAGCGTACCAACTCAAAGGAGTAGCCCCAATATGGTATGATCAACGGAAGGGGGAGAAGGGAAATACTTATGTGATGCTTTGGGAGGAGTTCAAATTTATTTTCCTTAATCGGTTTTTCCCTCTTGAGCTAAGGAAAGGTAAGTTTGGTAGAGTTTATAAACTTAAAACAAGGTGTTATGAGTGTGAGGGAGTATGCCCTCAAGTTTAATCAACTTTCAAAGTATGCTCCTCATTTGGTGGCCGATCCTAAATTTAGGATGAATATATTTGTTATGGGAGTCTCCGACTTGGTGAGAGAAGAATGCTAGTCCGCCTTGCTAATTAGTGACATGGATTAGTCTCGGTTGATGACTTATGCTGAGAAAATGGAGGATGAAAAGTTGAGGAAGAGGAGAGGTCATGAGGCCAAGAGGGCCCGTCTTGGGGGTAAGTTCTAAAGGGGTCGCCGGTTACATCAAGGCTAAGGGTCTCATCATGCAACTAATAGGGGGTTGGCAAATGACTTCTCTGGGGCTCAACTTGTTTGTGGTATGCTCCCATTGATGTGTGCCCCACATGTGGGAAGAGTCATAAGCGCCCGTGTTTGAAGGGTTCTAATGCATGCTTTGATTGTGGGGAGCTCGATCACAAAAGGGTGGATTGTCCAAGAAACCATGAAAAGGGTCTAGGTGCAAATGCAGTTCCATTGGGTAGAGGTGGTCCTCAAGATAGTGCCCCAAGGCACAATCGTTTTTATGCTCTACATGGGAGGCAAGGGGTTGGTAAGGTTCCCGATATTGTTATCGATAATTTAAAACTCTTTGATCTTGATATGTATGCTTTGATTGGTTTGGGTGCCACTCTTTCCTTTGGTACCCTTTTTTTTGCTAAAAAGTTCGATGTTGACTCGGAGTTGCTGCATGAGTCATATGAAGTATCTACTGCTATTGGTGCCTCCATTGTTGCTAGGAAAGTTTATAGAAGTTGTCCTATTTGCATTTTTCATATGTTGTTGCCTTGCGATCTTGTTAAATTAGACCTGGTAGATTTTGATGTCATTTTTGGGATGGATTGGTTGCATGCCTACTTTGTTTCTATTGATTGTAGAACCCGTAGGGTCAAGTTTCAATTCCATAATGAACCTGTCCTTGAGTGGGAAAGTCAAGATATGTGGTCAAGGTAGATTCATTTCTTGCATTAAAGCTTGTAAGTTGATCTCTAAGGGGTGTCTTTACCATCTAGTGAGTGTTAAAGATGTGGAGTCCAAAGTCCCTTTCATAGAGTCGATTTCGGCTGTAAATGAGTTTCTTGATGTCTTCCCAAATGACCTTCCCGATGTTCCTCCTAAAAGGGAGATAGATTTTGGTGTAGACCTTCTCCCCTATACTCAACCTATCTTCGTTCCCCCTTACTGTATGGCCCCACCAGTGTTGAATTAGTTAAAGGAGCAATTGAAAGATTTGTTGGAGAAGGGATTTACCAGTCCTAGGCAATCATCTTGGGGTACACCAGTGTTGTTTGTAAAGAAGAATGATGGGTCCCTTAGAGTGTGCATTGACTACCAGCAACTCAATAGGATCACTATAAAGAATAGGTATCCTCTTCCAAGAATTGATGATTTGTTTGACCAATTGCAAGGGGCTAGCTATTTCTCCAAGATTAATCTTCAGTCCGGGTATCATTAAGTGAAGGTGAGGGAGTATGATATTCCCAAGATGGCCTTTCGACTAGATATGGGCATTATGAGTCTGTTGTGATGTCTTTTAGGTTGCCAATGCACCAGCCATCTTCATGGACCTAATGAATAGGGTCTTCAAACCCTACCTTGATTCCTTTGTTTTGGTCTCTATTGATGATATATTGATCTAATTACACAGTAGGGAGGAGCATATGGGGTATTTGAGGGTTGTGTTACAATGATTGAGGAAGGAGAAATTGTATGCCAAGTATGAAAAGTGTGAATTTTGATTGAAGGAGGTTCAACTCTTGGGTCATGTGGTGTCGGGGGATGGTATTAAGGTAGATTCTAAGAAAATAGATATAATTAGAAATTGGCCTAGACTATTGACCCTGTTGGATAGTAGGAGCTTCTTGGGTCACTATAGAGGGTTTGTGAATGGGTTCTCCTCCATTGCTTCCCCTATGACAAAATTGACTTAGAAGAAGGTTAAGTTTGTGTGGACCAATGAGTGTGAGAGGAGCTTCCAGACATTGAAAGACAAGCTTATGTTCGTTCCTATATTGCCGCTATCGGATGGGCTTGGGGGATTTGTTGTGTATTGTGATACTTCCTGGGTAGGTTTGGGTTTTGTTCTGATACAAAATGGTAAGGTTATAGCTTATGCTTCTGGACAACTCAAGGTGCATGAAAGGAACTACCGACCCATGATGTAGAGTTGGTCGTCATTGTGTTTGCATTGAAGATTTGACATCACTACTTGTATGAGGTACATGTGGATGTGTTCACTGATCACAAGAGCCTCCAATATGTCTTCACTCAAAAAGATCTCGACTTGAGGCAAAAAAGGTGGCTAGAACTTCTTAAGGACTATGACATGAGTGTGCATTACCATCCCAATAAGGAAAATATTTTTTCGGATGCTTTGAGTCGGGTTTCCATGGGTAGCCTAGGTCGTGTTGATGGTAGTGATAAGGATATGGCTAAGGAGGTGCACCGATTAGCTAAATTGGGAGTTAGGTTGGAAGAGGTTGGTGATGATGGTGTGGTTCTTGTTGATAGGTCTAAGTCTTCATAGGTTGATGAGGTGATAGAAAACAAGATCCTGACTCCTCCTTGCTTGAAATGAAGGCCTTGGTGAAAGAGGCAAAGTAGAGGTTTTCTCCCAAGAGGGAGATGTTGCCGTTAGGTACCAAGGTAGGTTGTGTGTGCCTTGTGTTATTGGTTTGAGGGAGAAGATCCTTAATGAGGCCCATAATTCTTCTTATCCTATCCACCTCGGTTCCACCAAAATGTATAGGGACTTGAGAGATGTATATTGGTGGGGAGGCATGAAGAGGCACATTGCCAAATTCATTTCTGGTTGCCATAGTTGCTGACAAGTCAAAGCCAAACATCAAAGGTTGGGTGGCCTAACCCATGACATAGAGATTCTTACTTGAAAGTGGGAGGTGATTAATATAGATTTTGTGGTACTAGGAAGGGTTTTGATTCCATATGGGTTGTGGTTGATAGCATGATGAAATCGGCACATTTTTTATCGGTTAAGACTACATATGGGGCTGAAGAGTATGCAACGTTTTACATCCATGAGTTAGTGAGGTTACATGGGGCTCCTTTGTCCATCATATTTGATCGGTGGTGCACAATTCACTTCATAGTTTTGGAGGTCTTTTCAAAGTGGACTTGGTACAAAATTTCACCTTAGTACGGCTTTCCACCCTCAAACGGATGGCCAAGCCAAAAGGAAAATTCAAACCATTGAAGATATTCTTAGGGCACGTGCATTGGAGTTGAGGGGTGTTGGGATGAACATCTTCCTTTGATTGAGTTTGCCTACAACAATAGCTATCACTCTAGCATCGGTATGGCTCCTTTTGAGGCTCTCTATGGGAGATATTATAGATCACCGGTTGGTTGGTTTGAGGTTGGAGAGGTGGCTTTATTGGGACCGTATCTGGTTATGGAGGCTCTTGAGAAGGTGAGGATGATTAGGGAATGGTTGAAAACAGCCTCAAGTCATAAAAAATGCTATGCTGATGTGAGAAGAAAAGACCTTGAATTCAAAGTAGGTGATTTGGTCTATTTAAAAGTTTCTCCAATGAAAGGTATGGTCCATTTTGGTAAAAAGGAGAAGTTGAGTCAAAGGTATATTGGTCCTTTTGAGGTGATAAATAGGGTTGGCAAGGTAGCTTATGAGTTGAAGTTTCCTAGTGAAATGAATTTGGTTCATCAAGCATTCCATGTCTCTTTGTTGAGAAAATGTGGTGCTGATCCTAATTCTACTATGCGTCTTGATGTTGTGGGGCTTGTTGAGGATAACTTGACTTATGAGGAGACTCCAGTTTAGATTTTGGTTAGGCAAGTGAAGAGATTGAGGAATAAGGAGGTGGCATCCGTTAACGTCCTTTGGAGGAACCAACAAGTTAAAGGTGTTACATAAGAGGCTGAAGCGGACATGCAGAAGCAGTATCCTTATCTTTTTCACTCCACTAAAGCCTAAGGTACTAATTCTAAGTTCCCTGTGTGATTTCACGTCTTATGCTTCATCCCCTAAGTCATTTATATGCATTCATAGGATGATTTTACACTTGTGTTGAGATTTTCAAAAGGGTGTTTTAAA
>JAABOM020058497.1:0-101758 GCA_011800125.2 Solanum clarkiae | reverse complement strand
TTTACGCAACATGCCATGGGCATCTTATGCTTCTGGTTGTGTCACATTGTTGTCGTTCACAACCTCCCAAAGATCTTTCCCTTGCATATAAGACATTATGCAAGTGGACCATGTAATGTAGTAGTTTTTTTTGAGCTTTTTCATAGAGCCAACAGCTTGTAGGTCTGTTATTCTATCAACAGAAAGGAAGGAAAACCAAGACAGAAAAGGAAAAGCTATAGCGAGTGATTTCTGAAAGAACGACCTGGCTCGGATATGAAATGATGAACTTTATGAAAATAATAAGTTCAATAGAAGAGTCTGACGTAAGAGGAAGCTTTCAAGAAAAAAATGTTAACAACGCTTAATTTTTTTAATTATCTGATAATGGCCCTTTATATAATAGAGATGGACTCATAAAACAAATAAACCACTAACAAGTTACACTAACCCAACCCTCCTAAGCTTTAGGAACAACTATCTGCTACTAGGAAAATAATAACGTAAATAAAACTTAACAGCCTAACAATTTGTAGCTAAAAATTAGACTACTGCAGACTTAGTCAAATTTAAACAAAGTGATGTCGTACTAATTTAACATTGGACTGCTTTGAGAAAGCCTATATGATTTATAAAGAAAAGTTTTACGGGAGTAGACCTTGATGAATCCCATAGCTAACGGCAGGTTCGTTAGACCCGGTGCTCCTTGTATTTATCGATTATTGATACAGCCATTGCTCGTGGGAATGTAGAACTAGTATATCGCTATAGATATCCCCCAAGTAGGGATTTACTGATATGAAAGTTACAGTTATCACCTATTCTTTCATGAAGATAGACATATCGATTACCGATTACATGATTCATCCTTGGAAGCCTCCCGAATATATGTATAAGATTTTCTATGAAAGTTTTTACAAAGCTTATTTCTGAATAGCTAATTTGAATTGCTTATATGAGACAACAAGATGGATTCTGACTATTACTTTTTGAAAGAGCGTTTATTACATGATTTTGATTATTATCCTAGCGTATTTTTTTACTTGTCCCTCATTAAAACGGTTGTGCCTATTATTATTACTCATTGAGCTAGCGTCTCACTACTCACTATTTTTTTTCCTTTCCAGAGAATACAATTGATATTTGTGAAGATTTAGTTAGGTAAAGGTAGCAAGTTGATTTCTTGGTGATCCCCAGACTTGTTCGGTGGGAAATGAGTTATTTATTGTTATCGACTTTTTTTTGAATTCTTATAGATTCGCTCCATAGTCATTTCTTTATTTAGAGTCATAGGCTTTCTTAGTTTATTGTTTATATATGACTGAGTTTAAGTCAATTCTGATGGTTGGAGATGAGTTGGTATATCCATGCGCAGATTGGATTGGTATTTGATATAGTGACTTAATTTAATTATTTAGTTGTTGTGTTGCTTAATTCTGAGATAGGTAAAAATTTTTGATAGGCGTAAAAATAGGGGAAACTCTGCTCGATTTTCTGCTGAATTTTAGAAGGCTTGCTTTGGGATTCTTTCCCCTTAGCATCGGTCATGACCCTAAATTAGATTGTGACAAAGTTGGTATCAGAGCCTAGATTAGTCCTATGACTATGGAGCACACGTTAGTAGTAGAATCTCAATTGTGGTTATGTAGCTAGCCATTTCCATAATCTAAATTCTGTAAGGACGTGATAAGATGTTTCTTGTCCTTTCTTCTTATTCATACTTATGTGAATCACGTCTAGAGCAATTAGAATATAACAGTATTTGTTTTGGTTATCAAATGGCTCACACTTCATTGTCTAATGACAGGGCTGCGACAGGTGTTCCTCAAACACCTAATGACACCTCTACTGGGCTTCCAATTCCTTCAACTAGGGGAAGGGGTGGAGCACGTAGAGCTGGTCAAGGTAAGGGTCATGGTGCCCCCACAGGAAACTGCAACACTACTTTGAGAACTACAAGAGAGGTCACTCATGAAATAAGTTCAACTCCACCTCTTCCATCACAAGATAATGCTACTACAACAGCACTGACCTCTATTTAAAGAGTGATAGAGGGGTTGATTGACCGAATGGACAGACACAGACACCACCTCAGACACCCTTACAAACTTATGCTTTTAGGGATATAGAGGTATCATTGCAGGATTTCTTGAAGATGAAATCACCAAAGTTCGCAGGTTCTGACAGTTTAGTTGATCGTTAAAGATTTTTAGATGGAACCTTCAAGTCCTTACGGGCGCTAGGATGCTATAGTGAGAGAGTTGTGAAGCATGCAGCGTACAAACAAGAGGATATAGCTAACACATGCAATGAGATCCTATTCCCACATCGGCCTACAGGAGCAGCACTACTGAAATGGGATGAGTTCACTAAATTAGATTCCTTCCTGAAAATTAGAGGCAGAAATATGCAAGTCAGTTTGAGAGATTGATCTAAACTCTGGATATAGATATATCAACCTATAACACCAAATTTTATAAATTTTCTAGATATTCTCCTTTCTTAGTGCCAACTGAAGAAGGTAGGGTTCAAAGATTTTTTAATGGGTTGGTTGCTCATCTATTTGATGTAGTAACCCCAAATATAAAGAATTTGACATATTCAGAGCTAGTTGATCTACCAAGAAAGATTGAAGACAAGGGTCATGAGGAGCGTGCAACCTTTGATGCCCGTAAGAAGGCCAAGATTGGGGGATCTTTTGGCAGTGACTATAGTGCAAATCACAAGTAGGAGGTCAGGGAAGACAACATCAGGGCTCTCAGGCGGGGATAGATACAGTTTCAAAGTCCACATACAGACCACATCAGGGACAACCACCATTAAAGGGACATCGATATTCCAGTCAAATATATATTATAGCTCCTTCCTGTCAGATTTGTGGTAGATCACATGTAGGCCAGTGTCATGTTTTGACTGGAGGGTGCTTTCAATGTGGTCAGCTAAGGTATCGCCTTAGAGATTTTCCTCTACCTCTAAAAAACTCAAACTAGAACTCCACTCAGATGACTGCACCTACTCATAGTACTCGTAATGCTTCAAGTACTACTAGCACAGGAAATAGAGGTCAAGATGATGGAGATCGTGTTGCTGGAAATCAAGGACAGGAAAATGTGTGTAGAGGCCCGGAAAGAGTTTTTCCACTTACTAGACACGATGTTCAGGGCTCAAATTCAGTGGTTACAAGTATTATTTATGTTTGTTTATTTGATGAACATACTTTGATTGATCCAGGATCTACCCACTCCTGTGTTTCCTCGTACTTTCCTTTGAGATTTTCTCAACAGCCAGAGAGGTTGAGTCAACCTTTCCTTATTGCTACTCCTGCGGGGGATTCTCTATTTGTTGAATATGTGTATCGTGATTATCAGAGTAGAGTTGAGGGTAGGGTCACTCTATCTAACTTAATTGTACTTGACATGATTGAATTTGATATATTGATGGTTATGGAGTGGTTATCTCCTTACTGTGCTACAGTAGATTGTCGTGTAAGAATCATCAGATTTGGGATGCCAAACGAGCCTACCTTTATATTAAAGGGGGTCAAGTTCTAGAGGTCGGTAAGATTATATCTCTTATGAAGGCTCAAAAATTACTTAGTAAAGGTTGCATGGGTCTCTTATCTATGGTAAGGGACATTAAAGAAGAAACTCTTAGCTTGGAAAAGATACCAGTGGTAAATGAATTTCCTAATGTATTCCCTGAGGATTTGCTAGGATTACCTCCTGTACAAGAAATAGACTTTTCTATTGATTTGGCTCCTGGCACATTTCTAATACTTATTCCTCCATATCACTGTGCACCAACGGAGTTGAAGGAGCTAACGCAACAATTGCATGATTTGCTCGATAAAATTTTTATCTGACCAAGTATATCCACATGGGGCGCACTGGTATTATTCGTGAAGAAGAAATATTGATCTTTGAGAATGTGCATTGACTATAGGCAGCTGAATATGGTTACAATACGTAATAAGTATCCTTTACCTCGTATAGAGGATCTTTTTGATCAATTGCAAGAAACTATGCACTTTTCAAAGAAAGATCTTCGATCCAGTTATCATCTACTTCGGACCAGGGAGGAATATATTCCTATGGCAGCATTTAGAACATGATATGGGCACTGTGAGTTTCTTGTGATGCCTTTTGGATTGACCAATGCTGCAGCTGCATTCATGGAACTTAATGAATAGGGTGTTCAGGCCCTTCTTGGACAAGTTTGCGATAGTATTTATTGATGATATTTTGATATATTCACGTAGCCAAGAAGAACAGAAGAATCATCTGAAAACTGTGTTACGAACATTGTGAGAACATAAGCTATATGCTAAGTTCTCGAATTGTGAATTTTGGCTAGACTCAGTAGCATTTCTGGGGCATATTGTATCCAAAGATAGAATTACAGTGGACTCCAGAAAGGAAGAAGCTGTGCAAAAATGGCCTAGACCTACATCACCTATAGAGATTAGCAGCTTCTTAGGTTTGGCAAATTATTATAGGCGTTTTGTGTAGGATTTTTCTAGAATAGCAGCCCTTTTGACCAAGCTAACACAGAAAAAGGTGAAGTTTCACTGGACAGAAGAATGTGAGCAGATCTTTGAAAAACTCAAAACATGTTTGACAACAACAACAATATTAGCCTAACCATCAGGATCCAGAGGATCACGGTATACTGTGATGCTTCCAGGGTGGCTTAGGATGTGTTCTTATGCAAAATGGTCATGTTATTGCCTATGCTTCAAGATAGTTGAAGAAGCACGAGCAGAATTATCCTATACATGATTTGGAGATGGCAACTGTGATATTTTCTCTTAAAATTTGGAGGCATTATTTATGTGGTGAAACTTGTGAGATATATACTGACTATAAGATCTTAAAGTATATTTTTCAGCAAAGAGATCTCAACCTTTGACAAAGATGGTGGATGGAGTTACTAAAGGACTATGATTGCATTATTCTATATCATCCTGCAAAAGCCAATGTTGTGGCCGATGCACTGAGAAAAAAATCTATGGGAAGTTTGGCGCATCTAGCTTCTCAAAAGAGGCAACTAGTGAAAGATATGCAAAAACTTGAGGGTGCGGTGTCAAGCTTAGTGTGGGAAATTCAGAGACATTGCTAGCATATGTACAAGCTAGATCTTCGTTAGAGGAGCTTATAAAAGCTACTCAATATGAGGATGAACAACTTTGTAAATACCGAGATGAAAGTATTGCGGGTAAAAGTAAGAAAATGATTATCGATGGGTGATGGTATGTTTCGATTGGGTGATCGATTATGCGTACTAGACATAGGTGGGCTGAGATGAGTCTTTCTTGAGGAAACTCATAACTCCAGATGTACTATAAACCTTGGTTCCACAAAAATTTACCATGATCTGAAACAGTTGTATTGGTCGAAAGGTACTAAGAAAGACATTGCTAACTTTGTTTCTAGTTGTTTGACATGTCAACAGGTTAAAGTTGATCATCAGTGACCCATAGGATTACTACAAGAAATCCAGATCCCTGAGTGGAAATGGGAAAGAGTTACTATGAATTTTATGGTTGGTCTACCATGAACCCTGAGAGGTTATGACTCTATATGGGTGATTGCCGATCAATTCACAGAATCAGCACACTTCTTACCAATAAATACTACTATTAGTGGAGTGAGATATACCCAGATATTTATGAATGAAATTGTTTGACTTCATGGAGTCCCAATATCCGTCATCTCTAATAAAGGGTCACACACCTTATGCTTTTGGAGATCATTTCAAGAAGCACTAGCTACACGAGTAGATCTCAATATTTCATTTCACCCACAGAAGGATGGGCAGTCGGTGCATACTATACAAATATTAGAGGATGTGTTGAGGGCTTGCATTCTTAATTTTGGAGGTACTTGGGATACCTACTTCCCGTTAGTGGAATTCTCTTATAATAATAGCTTCTAGTCTAGCATTTAGATGGCTCCATATGAAGCCTTGTATGGTAGGAGATATCGTTATCCGATAGGGTCATTCGAGGTTGGAGAGGCTAAGGTGTTAGGACCAGACATGGTTCAAGAAGCCGTAGACAAGTTCTAGTTAATCAGAAAGAGGTTGCTCGCCGCTCAAAGTAGACAAAAGTCATATGCAGATAAGAGGAGAAGAGATTTAGTATTTACAGGTGGGGATAAAGTTTTCCTACGAGTCTCTCCTATGATAGGGGTAATGCGATTTGGTAAAAGAGGTAAATTGAGCCCGAGGTATATAGGCCCATATGAGATACTTTATCAAAAAGGAGAAGTGGCATATCATTTCTCACTCCCTCATGCGATGTCCTTTATCCATTCAGTGTTTCATGTCTCTATGTTAAGGAAGTATGTACCAGACTTCTCTCACGAACTTGAAACACAGTCTATACAGATTGATGAGAATCTAACATATGAAGAGGAACTTATGGCTATTATTGATAAAAAAGTTAGAAGGTTAAGGTTAAAATAAATTGTGTCCATAAAAGTCTTATGGAGAAATCATACCATTAAGGAAGCTACTTGGGAGTCCAAAAATGATATGCAGTTCAAATACCCTCATTTGTTTCAAATTGAAGGTACATACTTGTTTAAATTCACGGACCGAATTTCTTATGGTGGAGAGAATGTAATAACCTTGCCCACTAAGGGAATATTTGTCTTTTCTTTTAAAGAAAAAGAGACTAAAAGAAACAAATAAAAGGAGAAAAGGGTTGGGATTAGCAGCAAAGTTGAATCCCATGAGAACCCACAAAAACGTGAGGGAAAAAAGTTAAAGAGGGAGTTGCAGTAGTAAATGGAGAAGAAGGAAAAAAATTAAGAGCTTTGATTTGAAATTAAGAAGAGAAGCATAAAAGAAGGTATGTTTGTAAACAGTGTAATAGATGTAATGTGTATTCATGGCTATGAATTGTAGGTTTAGGGCGTAAGAAAAATTTTGAGTTAAAGAGATAAGAGATTGTGAAATTCACTAGATTAGAAGTAAATTTTGTCCTACCTTCCTGTACAACCCTACTAAAGTTCTTGGTTTAGATAATTTACATTGGGTGGTGAAATTAGTGACAAGGGATGAGTAATTGGAGAACAAGAATAGTTTTTTATCGAATTAGATGAACAAAATGATTAAGATAGCCAAGAAACCTTAGATTTTTACACTAACAGAATTCCTCCTGACCTGGGTATATATATGTATATATTTCACCAAATCGATGGGACATAGAAGCTTGAATTGGGTTGGGCATTCTCAAGTTAGTATGGATTTATCTTGATCAAAGAAAGTAACATGAGCTTTTATGATATGAATATAGATTGACTGAAAGAAGTCTTACAGATTGCTTGAGGTGACAAGTTTTGTACTTCCACACGAGTACGGTGAGTAGTAATTTTAACCCCAATTTGTATTTTATAAATTTCATGATTTTACATGGTTTATAAAGATTGTTACTGAATGATTTGAATTTGCATATGAGACAAGTCCCTTATTTGATTTGATACCGAAATAGCTAATTGAGATGATCTTACTTTTACAAGATGAGTATATAGATAATTGAGATTATTACGGTTCTTAAATGACTTTTTGACATTCACTTGAGTTATAAGTACATTTACATGTATTTTCATTAAGTTGATATGATAGGATTACAAGATTTACATGCCTTGCACTGCTTCAAGAAAGCTTATATGATTTATAAAGAAACGTTTTATGGGAGTAGACCTTGGTGAATCCCGTAGCTAATTGTAGGTTCGTTAGACCTGTTGCACCTAGTATTTACCGATTACAGATAGAGCCCTCGCTAGTGGGAAGGTAGAACTAGCATACCATTATGGATATCCCTCTAGAAGGGATTTACTGATATGAAAGTTACAGCTATGTTCTATTCTTTTATGAAGATAGACATGCCAATTACCAATTACATGATTCATCCTTAGAAGCCTCCCAAATATATGTATAAGATTTCATATGAAAGTGTTTGTCGAGTTTATTTCTGAATTGCTTATATGAGAAAACAAAATGGATTTTGTCTATTCATTCTTGAAAGAACGTTTATTATATGATTATGATTATTATACTAGCATATTTTCTGACTTGTCCCTCATTAAAATGGTTGCGGCTATTATTATTACTCATTGAGCTAGCTCTCACTCCTCGCTATTTTTTTTCCTTTCCAGAGAATACAGGTGATATTGGCAAGGATTTAGTTAGCCAATGGTAGCAAGTTGATTCCTTGGTGAGCGCCACAATTGTTCAGGTGGAAAGTGAGTTAATTATTGTTATGGACTTTTTTTTTAATTCTTAGAGAGTCACTCCATAGTCATTCTTTATTTAGAGTCATGAGTATTTATATATTGGTCTTTACATGTGACTGAGTTTAAGTCTATTCCAATGGTTGGAGATGAGTAGGTATATGTGTGTGGAGATTGGATTGGTATTTGATATAGTGACTTGATTTAGTTATTTACTTTTTGTGTTGCTGAATTCTGAGATAGGTCAATTTTTGATAGGCCTAAAAATAGGGGAAACTCTGCTCAATTTTCTATGGAATTTTAGGAGGCTTGCTTTGGGATTCTTTTTCCTTAGCACCAGTCATGATTCTAAATTGGGTTGTGACATTTCCGGACAATAACATTTCAGATTCTAGGAGAAAGATAGATGAATAACTTACGTCGATAGATGATTAATGACCACTTCTATATTCTACAGTTGAAGTTCCATAACAAACATACTCCCCCTACTCTCAGTCTCATTCTCTATAGTTGCTCAAGGAGTAGTAATTTCTTTGAGGTGGATATCACCATTGAGAATAAAGTCATCTCGACTAGGCCTGAATGAGTTTACTTTGTTTTCTTCTCCTTTACAACAATAAATTAAAGTTATAACATATCAAGAAAATATTGTAATTCTTATTTTAACAAAAGATAATGCTTTCTATTTTGGATTTCAAAATTTAAGTTGTAGTTACTAAATTGAACTTAGTTCTCCTCTTTGCATCAACAGAACATTCTCTGCCACAGAACAATAACTAATTAGAACACTCAACATTAGTATTATAGATTTTTTTCCGTATTAGGAATCTTGTGCCTTTGTGGATTCTTTAATATTAGTGATTCTCTATATGTCGCATTATCCTTATACTAACTTGAAAAGAAACTTGACAAGTGCTGATATTTTCTTGCGCCTGTTAAAATTTCACATTCATATTTTTCGATAATATTACTACAAGAATACAAATTAAAGAGCTAGTCAGTTTATTATTTTGTTATGAAGCAAGTTGTTAGTGGAACTGAAATATCAATAGGAATATGTTATTTGAGTTCACCATGCATGTCAGTAAGTTCAGTGTTGTTTGGTTGTCCAATATTTGCAAAAGCTTGCTCATGTTGATATTGACAAGAGATATTTTGGAAGCTCTCAGTTAGGTCTTGGACTGAAAAAGAACTTCTACTCTGAATTATCTTGAACTTCCAGAAAATATATGCCAATATATTTGAACATTATTAGGATTGCCAACATTGTACTGTGACTCACCCTCATATCATCTACATTCAGATTCTGACACAAGTCCTCTTCAAAGTCCACAAAATCGCTCAACACTTCAATATTTAGAAGAATTGGAAAGTAATTAATTAAACAGATATCTGGGGCTAGCTATCACTTAAAAGAAAAAGTTATGAAGTTTTGTTTATAAACATATCTATGGATGACAACAGTCTTACTAACTGTTCAACTTCTAGAAGAATTCCTTGTGAAGGAACTAGTGGATTAAATACATTTTTGAATACCTCGTTAGCGTTGATTTCTATTGGTCTTCATAGAAAATGAAGAACAAATATGATCCACATACCTCTAAAATGAGAGGAGTATATAAAGATAAGAAAATTATTATAAGTTGCAATTATTCTCAAGCCAATATGATAAAAAATAGTTACATTGGTTAAATCTTGAAAAGAAAAATGTCATTAATTGACACTGATATTCAGCAAAGTTAGGAAATTACAATGGAATATCTCTCATACTTTTAGGGAAACCAGTAAACTACAAAGTTAAATAAAGGAAAAAGTAGAAAAGGGAGGTTCTAGATAAAAACAAAATGACTAAGAAAATTAAACAACATGTTTTTCCATAGTCTAGTCTAGTTGGTTATTGGATTATTTATGTCATCTGGTGCAAGGGTGCTTTTTGTCGTTTCTTCTATTAGCTTCGCATTGGAATTTAGGACCACATATTGGTCCAGATGCTTGGACATTTCTTATTCCTGGTACTGCGCCTAGGCGACTCTGACTTGTCTTCTAGGTTTGTTACAGTTCTACCTCCCATGGAGACGCACCTTCCCTAAAGATTCTGATCTAGAAATCATCGCAGCAATGAATGAAAATCCTCCTAAGAAGCATCGATTAATGGAAGATCCGTCCACATGATAAGGCATTGATGAACTTGGTGACAACCCCTCAAAATAGTCCTAGTCTAGATGACTTCTTTAGGAGAAGAACCAAAGAAGATGACTGATCCAAAAGCTTAATTGGAGTAATCTGATGAGAAGGAGAGCTGAAACATTTACTAAGAATCGAGACATGAAATACAAGACGGATTTTGGTCGATGAGCCTGATGACTCCATTAATAGACCTTATAGATTCAGAAGAAGAAGAGAATAACTAGGAAGAAGAAGAAAAATGCATTAGAGCTAAGAGGATCCGTTTCATTGAGTTGATCGAAATGATCACTTATTGTACATTGTCTATTTATAGACTTTAGATAATAGAATTCTCAATGTGTAACTAACTGATAACTAACTCCTCTAACTACCAATAACAAATTCTAACCATGTAACTGATAACTAACTCCTCTAGTTAACTATAACAAACTCTGTAGAATAGTTAACACACACTCTCAAGATCATGCTTTGAACAAGATCAGGACTCGAATTTTTTTTAGTATCTAATGATGTTGTGCTCGACCCAGTGCCTTAGCTAGTATATCAGCTAGTTGATCTTTTGAGTTAGTGAACTCTTATAAAGTGACAATCTATGTCAATATGTTTAGTTCTCTCATGGATTATGGAATTTGCAGCAATCCAAATTGTTGCTTTGCTGTGGCAATGTATTTTATCTGCTAACTCAATTTCAAGACCTATTTCTTTGAATGGACTTGCTAGCCATGTGACTTTAACAGCATAGTTTTCCATGATTCTAAATTCAGCTTCAGATGAACTTCTGGACACTGCTTCTTGCTTCTTTGTCTTTCAGAAGATTAGTGATCCACTAAACATAACTATGTACCCAGTGATTGACCTTCTTGTTTCAAGACAATCTCCCCAATCTGAATCACAGTAGGCAAATAACTAGATAATCTCTTGAATTGTCATTTGTAGACCAAGTCCTAGGGCTTCTTTTATGTATCTTACCACTCTGATTTCAACTTCTATGTGAGATTCCTTGGGACAATGCATGTATTGGCTCAAAACTTGAACAAGAAACACTAGATCAGGTCTAGTCATTGTAAGGTATAATAGTCTTCCTACTAGTCTTTGATACCTTTAAGGATCTTGTAGTATCTGATCTTTAAGTTCCTTTTCCTAAGATACTGCTTTGATGTTAGCTATTGATTTTATTTTCGTGAAGTACTAGCAGGTTTAGCATCCCCTAGACCACATTCAGCTAACAACTCTAGATCATATTTCCTTTGAGACATTTGTTTTCCTTTAATTGATTTGGCAACCTCTATTCCCAATAAAAGCTTAAGCTCCCAAAGAACTTCTATCTTGAACTATTTTTAAAGATTCCTTCTAGTATCACTTATAAAGCTTTAACTGCTTCAAATAATTACAATATCATCAACATAGACCAAGACAATGAGGATGTTACTCCCAACATGCCTGGTGAACAATGAGTAGTCATAGTGGCTTTGCTTAAATCCCAATTTGATCAAATTTTCGGTTAACATTAGGTTCCACTATCTTGGAGCTTGTTTGAGTCCATAAAGTGACATATGGAGTTTGTAAACCTTACCATACTCCTTCTGTCTAGCAAATCCAACTGGAATACACATATATATCTCCTCAAGAAGATCGCCATTAAGAAAGGCATTATGGACATCAATTTCATAGATGCACGAACCTTTAGAAGTAGCTAAAGCCACAACTGATCTAACTGTAACCATTTTAGAAATAGGGCTGAAGCTCTAACCATAATCCAGGCCCTCTTGTTAGTTGAGACCTTTATCTACAGCCTAGAATTAAGTCTTTTAATCTCTCCAGTAGACTTGTACTTCACCTTATACACCCATTTGCAGCCAATTGGCTTCTTTCCAGAAGGGAGGTCAACTATACTCCAAGTGTCATTAGCTTTTAGAGATGTAATTTCCAGTTGCATTGCATGAACCCACTGAGGATCAAATGCAGCGTCCTTATAAAATGAAGGTTTAGAGACAGTTGAACGGGCTAATAAGGCATGAAGATGTGGTAGATTCAACTGGTTATACAACATACAGTTTGATAGGGGGAAGGTACAAGTATGGCTTTTAGAATAATAACAAAATCATGATTCCATAAGGGTGGTTTGCTTTGCCTAGAGGACTTTTTGAGAGGCACTGGTGGTGGAACATCAGTAAGTTGACAGGTGGGATTGGCAGGGCTTGGTTCTTGTAGTTTAGATAGTGGAGTAGTTGGAGGTTTAAATTAAGTAGTTGGAGAAGATTGATCATTTAGAGGAATGAAGGTACTGTACAAGTATCAGTACAATGATAGTCTGGACATGCTAGAGTTAAGTCAGGCAAAATAAGATCGGGTGAGGTTTTGAGATCCTTAAAAGTAAATAGATATTTTTTGAACACTATAATTCTATTAACAAAGAGAGATTTGGCGTGTAGCTCATAGAGAATATAACATTTTTGAGAAAGAGGCCCATCGTAACAGCTGGGATGGCTCTAGGTGAGAATTTGTATGGTATATTTTTACAAGCAACATAACACAGATAGCCGAAGGTTTGATGTGAGATAGTGAAGAAGGATGTGAGTTAAAGCTTCAAAGGGAGTTTTGTAGTTAAGAAGCTTACAGGGAAGTCTATTGAGGAGGTATGCAATGGTAGAGACACATTTACCATAAAATCTCTCCAATTCTTGAAACCTGAGCGCTCTAGCCATCTGTAGAATAGTTCCGCTTTTTCTTTCAGCAACACTATTTTATTGTGGTGCATACACACAAGTATTCTGATAAAAATTACCAAGAGTAGCTAAAATAGACTGGAATTCATGATTGAAAAACATACTACCATTATCGGTTCTCAAAGTTTTAACTTTTATTGAGAACATGTTTTGAATTTGAGCAAGGAAATTTCTTACTAGCACAATTGTATCAGTTTTCGAGGACATAAGAAAATATCCAAGTATACCTAGAAAAGTCATCTACTAGAGTAAAAAATACTACATTTTTATGAGTAGGAACTCTATGTGGTTCACAAAAATTACAATGTACCAATTCAAATACAGACTAAGAGGTAGGAGTGGCAAAATTAAGCCCAACCCATCTAACCGACCCAACCTGTTGAAGTTTTAACCTGAGCACTTAGTAGCTCAACCCATCTCAACCCAACCCATTTAAAATTAGGTTAATATACAACCCAAATTAACTCAAGAGAGTTCTTGTTAAAATATTTTCAAAATACTTTTTTTTCCATTTGATATGTTTTATATAGCCATAATAAAGAAAAATATAATTTAAATTAAGTAATAAAATATTGTAAATGAACAAAGAAAACAAGTAAAACTTAGTAAAAGTTGTGTCGAGTTGGGTCTTGACTCACTCTATAGCCCGCTACTCAACCCGTTTTGACTCAACGCATTTTGACTCAACCCATTTTCACCCATGAAAATATGGGTTGGTTGGGTCATGATCTATTTGGTGTCTTGCCCCATTATAATGCTTCAAATTTGTCCAACCGCCCAATTGCCACCCTTACTTAGAGGAATGGGTACTTGTAGGAAAGGTGGGTTTAGTTTGTTTGGCTAAGGGACAGACAGTACAAGGTAGTAAATCTTTATTATCTACAAAGTCAAGATTAAAAGACCCTTTTATAATATCTACAGATGCATGGTCTAGTCTTCTATTCTATAGAGATATAGACTCAGAAAAGTTGTTGAGTGTGTACTACTTCTTGTTGAGTTGTTTGGAGAGACAGAGTTCAGGTTTTCCTTGAGGATATAGAGGCCTTGATCTTCTCTACTAATCCTCTTGACATATCCACTGTAGAGATCCTAGAAAAGGTAAAAGTTAGGAAATAATGAAATCATGCATTGAAGTTCTTTGGTGAGTTGTCAAACAGAATGGAGGTTACACTTGAATTCAGGAACAAATAGAACATTTTCAACAATTTGTTCACCAATAATTTTAGTATAACCAGTGTGTGATATTGATGCCACACCACTAGTAAGTAAAATGAACCTGTCTTATTTAAGATTTTGGTATTCTTTTGACATTGTCTAATATGTCTAGATTGGATGACATCTAGTTAGTGGCTCCAATATCAATGATCTATGCTTTCTCCACATATTTAGTAATCAAGGCAGATAGAGTAGTACCTATAACTTCTTCTTTAGTTCAGTGTTTTCCACTTTCATTTCCTTTTGCTAGCAACTGGAGAATCTGATGATACTGTTTTTATGAGAAAAAAGCTATAGGTGTCACATTTGAGATAGTGCTTATAGTGTGAGATGTACCTGTGTAAACTTGATTTTCAAAATAACTTGAGGATGCACCCTTATTCGTTGACTTCCAACTAGGTGGATAGCCTTTGACTTTGAAGCACTGCTCCTTAGTGTGTCCTCTATACTTGCGCATTTCACAGATAATAAGAGGTTTCTTAGTCTTTTAAGGCCTGTTCTGACCTTCATGTTGTCCTTTATTAAGATTACCATCACCTCCTAGTTGATGCCCAAAACTATTGTTGCTTTGATTAGAACCATCACCTCCTTTTAAACTGAACAATGCAACACTTTCCACAAGCTTGGATAATCAACTGTTATGATCAGTTTGAGCTAAATCTCTTTGTCTCTCACGATCCACCATAAGGGGGGAAACTTTGTTTAAGCTAGGGAGTGGTGTCCGAATCAGAACTTGGCCTCTTGCTACTGAAAATGATTCATTTAATCCCATTAAAATCTCTAGTAATCTCTAATGCTGATAATGTTCCTTAAACTTCTTAGAATCAGTACAAGAGCAACCTGGACAGGGCATGATTGCATCAGGTTCATTCCATAATACCTTAAGAGTAGTGTAATAGTCTGTGACTACCATGGTTCCCTGAGTAAGGTTGTGAATCTCCTAGTGAAGTTGGAAAAAGTATGCACTATTGACTTTATCAAACCTCTCTTTCAAATCACACCAAACTTCGTGAGCATCACCACCGTACACTACACTACTAAACAAACTAGGTCAAACAACATTCATTATCTAAGACAAAACAACATTGCATTTCTTCCAAATATCAAACAACTCAGGTGCAATGCCAGATTTTAGAAACTTTCCATTAACAAAACCTAGTTTACTCTTTCTTAGAAGACCTATACACACAGATCTACTCTAGATTGCATAGTTCTTAGAGCTAGTTAGCTGAAGGGAGATTAGTCAACTACCTCGAGTATCAATTGGATGCAGATATAAAGGATGATTAAGATCTATCACAAGAGCTGCATGAGTCGTTATTCGTGTAGTATATGAGTCATTGGTACTTTCAAATGGCTAAGAGATAATTCAAGCTGTGTTTACCATTTGATAAGATTGGAACTTCAATCTCTAATCTGAATGCTTATTCTCGATTCAACTATCTCCACGATTGAACCTAAGCACTTGAATACTCAACTACACTAGATAGATCTAGCCTGAGAAAGGAACTAGGACCTCATACCATGATGAGTCTATTAATGGAGCTTATAGGTTTAGAAGAAGAAGATAATAACTAGGAGGAAGAAAAAGAATGCATTATAGATAAGAGGAACTACTACATTGAGTTGATCAAAGTGACCACTTATTATACATTGTCTTTATAAAGATTTTGGTTGACAAAATTCTCAATGTGTGATTAACTGATAACTAACTCCTCCATCTACCTATAACAAACTTCTAACCTATAGCTTGTTAACCTTGTAGTATAGTTAACAGGGCAAAAATATCATAACAAGCTTTCAGTGACACTACAAGCACGAAGATAACTGACGGCAGAGTCATAGTCGCATATATACCCTATCACCAACGGTAGGGTCATCAAAGTGACATAAAGAGGATGCAATGATAGAGATAGAAGTCCCATCCTAAAGATACCTCACCACAGTAGTTGGAGGGTGGCCATTAACTATCTTGAAAGGTGTCATCTTAGAGCTGTATTGACATGTTGTATTACACCAAATATCAGCCCATGGTAACAAAGTAAACCAAGTAGTGGGCATTTCTGTCTCAAAAAAGCGGAGATACGTCTGTAAACATTTGTTTAGCCCCTCAGTGTGACCATCAGATTGGGGATCATAGGCCCAACTTATGGAATGTTGTGTACCCTAGACTTTATGAAGTTCGTTCCAAAATTCTATGAGAAACAATTGGTCCCGATCAGAGATAATAGTAATAGGAGAACCATGGTGTCGAATAAACCCCTTAAATCTTTATGCTAGTAAAATTTGGAGGCAAGGCAACAAAGTGACTGTATTTGGACAATCAGTCTACAGTTACTCAAATAGCATTCCCCCATGGGAGGGTGTGGAAGACCTTTGATAAAATCCATTGAAATATCCTAAAAAATGGCATTTCGAATTTGAATCCTTCATTTATTGAAAAATGTGGCATCCTAAAACAAATTTTTTCACATTCGCATCCATACCTGCCCAATGAAATTTAGATGAAATCAGAATGACCACCAACCTTAGAAGAGTCAAATACTTCCATTAATAATGTGCAAAGTTTTGCATCAACAGAGACCAATATCCAATTATGAAACAGAAGAAGTCCCCCTTGAAAGGAAACATGAGGCAAGGACTCCAGATTATGTTACAACTAGGAATGGAGATCCTATAGAGTTGCATCAGTCTAGTTCAAGTTGCATAGTTAGTTAACTAATATGAGTTCAGTAACAGCGAAAATGGATGAATGTAGCGAATGAACTCGAGACAAAGCATATGCTAAGACATTGAAAACCATCTTTTTTGAGGTGATGGCCTCTCAAAAACAACCTGTCCACCGCAAAAAGGTCGGGTAAAGTCTTGATATATCCCACCCTCCCCTGACCCCCTTATGGGACTATATGTGTATGTTGTTATATTGTGATTATATGTTGTCATCTTCTCTAGTCTTTAGGAATTCTCGTATGAAGTAAACTTTGTGATTGAGGAGTAGCTGAATCTAATCTGTAACTTATTTTGTTAGCTCAATACAATTTGCATCAGAGATGATTGATCCTTTACTTTTCCTAGTTTTCTTTCATTGAGTAATTGAATATTAGCTTGATCAAGCATTCTCATTTTTATTTACCAAGAAATATTAGTAGTTTTAAGAGAAACAAAATTAGCACCAGATAAGGATAAGCAGGGGTGGCTTAGTAAGATTTCTGACTAAAGCTACATAGTAACATAAAAGATAGAGCTTCACAAAAAATGAAAAACGATGTATATTTAACTGTTTGAATGCAATATCTGATTGAAGATGAAATTGAGAAAAAGTTTTTGGAAGTCGAAATTATGTCTAGAGTCACTGATTTCAAATTAGCAAGAGAGAGGTAATATAAAAAAAAGAGTTGAGTTACGAAAAGAATATTTAAGTAGTAACTTTGGGGCTTCAAGCAACTGTTTTATAACTTTTCTCACTTTATGAATTTACCTTCATCAGTTCTCCACTTGTTTCACGACAAATGGCATTTTATTGACACTAAGGACTTGTTCATCAAAATTCACTATGTGTGCAATATGAAATATATAGGTAGTTGTTCTAGTTGTTTTTCTTGTGTGTGCAATATGTTGGTAGTTGTTCCAATTGTTTCATTCTGTGAAATTGAACTGGATATGTAATGTTATGCGGAAACACCAAACTAGAGAAATAAAATCATGATGGTGAGGCAATAAGTTAAATTTTTGACCTGTGAAAGCTAAGAAAATTGCTCAAAATATAATGTAAGGACTTCTTGCTCAACTCATGCTCAAATTCTTGTTCAAGGTATTGCTAAAATAATCATCTTCTAAATTAAGGCAATGCATGGAAGAAGTACTAAACACTTTAATTAATTGAATATCTCTTAAAAAATTTGGGGTTTTGGGACTAATGCTTTGGGGTTTTGGGCCTAAGCCTTCCTATGCGTAAAAATACCTATACTTAGTCATTTTCAATCCCATATCATAAAAGACATCCCTCAAAACCCACTCTAACACTTAGACAAATATTTCACCATAAATTCAAGTGTCCCAATCACATTCTGGATCTAAGGATTTCATTCAAGCTTTAAGTTCTCATTCAAATCTTTTTCAAGGAAATCTCCAAAGTTGAGGTTTGTGGATTTCAACCATTGAGTCCTTTCACCCATAGTACCTAACCTTTCTTTTTACATAAATTATATGTTACTAAGTCGATTTATTTGTGGGTCTTACTTATTTTAAATTTGACTATGAACTATGTTGAAGTTCCATAAAAGTATGATTGTTTAAGCATGTTTTGGGCTATGAATCTATGATCTATTGTGAGATTTGATGAAGGGTTTCAATATATATTGCATGAGGGTATTACCAATTATTGGCAGGTTGATATAGTTCAAGTTTTCTTGCATGATTTAACTCTTGAATTGCGTGGTTTTATACTAGCATTACACACTAGCTAAGTGTTTGATAAAATGTCCGGTTAAGGTATCTTGAGTTGCTAAAAGCCTAATGAATGGTATATGAGGTAAGTGCCTTTATGATGATGAAAGGAATGTAGATACAAGTTTTTATCATGGAAAGTATCTATATTTTTACATGTTGACCATTCAAAGATGAGGGGTATGTACCTCATCCACCTTGTCGTGTCGTGATAATCTCGTACTACATAGATGAGGTACCTTATCCATCTTGTCGGGTGGTGGCAATCCGGTACTACCATAGATGAGGGGTATGTACCTCATCCACCTTGTCGGGTGGTTGCAATCCCCTACTACCATAGAGGAGGGGTACGTACCTCATCCACCTTCCAAGCGGGTCGCATGCCTTGGATTCCAAGTACTAAGTCACTTGGTCTATGATGATGGTCTCTTCCTACACATGTATTAGGTTTTATATATACATGTTTTACTTCAAGCATTCATTATGCATGCCATGTTACTAATATACTATTTCTTGCTTATGTTTATGTATTTTGATTATGTTACCTATCTCTTATTGCATTTCATCCTTCTTACTTAGTACATTCAAATGTATTAATATTTACTCTATGCCTACATGATGTTACCATGTAGGAACTAGAGCTCCACTTGATCATCTTCCCCCCTCCATATAGATAGTACTATCTTTGAAGCATGTTTGGTGAGTCCTCAACTCTGCAGACCATACTTTTAATCTTATGTTATGCAAAGGCTCTCTTTCTTTTATTTTATGCTTTTGACTATGAGGGTGAGCCCAAAAATTTGTCTTAGCCCCGCTCAATTCTAAGTTTAGAGGTGTTGTTGGACAAGTGACGTAATGACATTTTGAGCTTGACTCTCCCAATTCTTGTTTGTTTTTAAGCTATGAAAGACTTCCTTAGCCCCTTTACCCTTATTTTACGTCCTCTTGTGGTTGTTTAGTTGCTTCTACAACCAAGGATGTGTAAAGATACGCTAAGAGGCTTATTTAGGGTCTCTCTATGGTTCCCCATTCATTGTGTCACGTCTAGGCCCTAGGTCCGAGTCGTGACAAAGATGGTATCAGAGAACTATATTGTTAATGGTCCTTGACATCTAACACACCGTGTCAATTAGAGTCTTATTCATGGTTGTGAAGCGTGCTGTTACTATGAGTAAGAGGATATGAGATGTTTTGGGAAATGTTTCACTTCTTCAATGTTTATGCCGTCTTGTAGAGATAGGCCCTCTAGGGCTTATTACTAATTCCTAACCATTATATTTCATATTATGTCTCAGGATACTTAGAACGGTGACATATATGCAGAGGTTGGCATTGCTCTATGCATGTTGGCCAAGGTCATGACCCCCCAACTCAACCAATCGGTGGGTACCCTTGAGACTTCAAATGGTAATAGTGGAGAGTGAAAGGCCAATAGAGCCCGACTTGGAGGTAGGAATCTATATGCCAAGCCTAAGGACAATGGGGGAGTGACTTGTCCTAGATGTCCAATGTGTGGGAAAGTACGTGGTGGCCCATGTTTGAGGAAATCTAATTCTTTCTTTGGTTGTGGCAGATTTGGGAACAAAGTTATGGGTTTTCCCCGTGCTCAACCCAAAGGTAGGGGTGATGGTCCTCAAAGTTAAGGTACTAATATGGGCAAAGGAGGAAGAGAAGGTCATCAAGGTGGTATCCCATGGCACAATAAATTTTATGCTCTTCAAGGGAGGCAAGGAGGGTATGAGGCGCCCGATGCTGCTACCGATATGTTGAAATTTCCTTTGACTTTGATGTGTATGCATTAACAGGTATGGGTGCCACTATTTCTTTCATCATTCCTTGTTATTGCTAGTGGGCTTCATGTGTGCCCCAAGTTTTTGTGTGAACATTTGGTGTCTACCCCATTGGTGAGTCTATTGTTACTAGGAAGGTCCATAGAAATTGTCATACTTGAGGTGGATTAGTTGCATGCATATTGTGCCTCCTTTATTTGTAGGACACATAGTATTAGATTCCAATTCCCCAACGAGTTCATTTGTGCATATTGTGCCTCCTTTATTTGTAGGACACATAGTATTAGATTCCAATTCCCCAACGAGTTCGTTTGTGAGTGAGAGAGTAATGATGTGGTGGTCTAGGGTTAATTCATTTCTTGTATTCAATCGCATAAGTTGATTTCTAAGGGGAGTCTTTATCATCTAGTGAGGATTAGGGATGTTGAGTTCAAAGTATTTCCTATAGAGTTGGTTATGGTGGTTAATGAGTTCCTTGATGTCTTTTCTAGTGAGCTTCTCGGTGTCGTTGCGTAGAAGAAGGATGATTCCCTTGGAATGTGTATGGATTACCGACAACTTTTTAGGGTCACCATAAATAGTAAGTATCCTCTACCAAGGATTGATGATCTAGCTGACGAACTTCAAAGGGCTAGTAACTTCTCTAAGATTGATCTTCAGTCCGGGTGTCATTAAGTGAAAGTGAAGGGAGTGTGACACACTCGAGATGGCCTTCTGAACTAGGTATGGGCACTATGGGTTTGTGGTTATGTCCTTTGATTTGACAAATGCACCGACTATCTTCATGGATCTTATGAATAGGGTCTTTAAACCCTAACTTGATTTGTTTATTGTGGTTTTTATTGATGATCTTTCAATCTAATCCCATACTGAGGAGAAAAATGTTAGTCATTTGAGGGTGGTGCAACAAAAACCATCGGATAGTGGGAGATTCTGGGCTTAGCAGGTTATTACCGGGGGTTTATGAGTGGGTTCTCTTCTATTGCTTCTCCTCTGACTAAGTTGACTCAAATGAACACTAAATTTGTGTGGACCGATGAGTGTGATAGGAGTAAATGAACACTAAATTTGTGTGGACCGATGAGTATTACAGGAGTTTCCAACCTTTCACGGTAAGCTTGTCTACACTCCTATCTTGTCTCTATCGGAAGAATTAGAAGGGTTTGTTGTGTATTATGATGCCTCAAGAATTTTTTTTGGGTTGTGTATTGATGCAAAATGTTAAGGTAATAGCCTATGCTTCTAAACAACATAAGGTGCATGAGAAGAATTATTCTATCCGTGATCTTGAATTTGCAGCCGTAGTATTTGTCTCGGAAATTTGGTGTTAATATTTATGTGGGGTGCATGTTGATATGTTTAATGATCATAAGGGTCTCCAATATTTGTTCACTCAAAAAGATCTCAACTTGACACAAAGAAGATGGTTAGAACTCCTTAAGGATCATGATATGGGTGTGCATTATCATCCCGGTAAGCTAGTGTTGTGGTCGATGATTTGAGTAGGGTGTCGATGTGTAGCCTAGCTCATGTTGATGATGGTGTCAAAAATGTGGTTAAAGTAGTCCATCAGTTGGCTATATTGGGGGTTAGGTTGGAAGAGGTTGACAATAGTGATATAGTGGTGGTTGATAGTTCTAAATCTTCATTGGTTGAGGAGGTAAAGGTAAAACAAGATCTAATTAAAATTTTCATCAAGGAAATCTCAAAAGTTGATGTATGTGGGTTTCCACTATTGGGACCTTTCACCTATGGTACCCAATCTTCCTTTTTACATAAATTGTAAAACGACCCCCAAAAGTGCTCGAAAATGTGCCTTTAAAGTGACTATAAAGATAATTTCCATATATCTTAAAATCCTTGCATGGTATCAAAAATCCAACTACATATTCTTTTTCAAAGGGCCAAATTGAGTGAACATGGGTCTAATCCATTTTAAGAGCAACTGTAGAAAAATTTGAAAATCGTAAAAATGTGATTTCTTGAGATGACCCGTGCCCCTAGCGTGCTATAGTGTATTTTATGCACTATTTTTCTTGACCGGTCCATGGGCTTTGGGTCTTGGTCCTAAGTGTTCCCAAATGTGAAAATACCTATACTTAGCCGTATTTCACCCTTATATCATTCAACACATTCCCTAATACTCACTAAAATACTTAGCCAAATATTTAACTCCTAAATTCAAGTCCCAAAACTCATCCGGATCATAAGGTTCTCATTCAAGCTTCAAGTCTCCATCTCCAATCTTCATCAAGTTATTCTCCAAAGCTATGATAACCAATCTCTCTTTTACCTAAAATTGCATGATTTAAAGTTGATATACTCATGGGTCTTATCTGTTATGAATTTCACTACACACTATGTTGGGGTTTCATGAAATTATGGTTGTTTTAGCATTTTTTGAGCTTGAATGTAATATCTATCGTGAGATTTGACGGATGGCTTTGATATATATGGCTTAAGTGTGTTACCAAGTATCTATTGATGATTTTATACTGAATGTTTTGTCATGATTTCTCTCTTGAATTGCATAGTTTTACACTAGCACTACATACCCGCCAAGTGTTTGATAAAATGTTCAGATTATGATTTCTTGAGGAATTGAAGGTCCAATCCATGTTTTATGAGTTAAATGGCTATATAAAGATGAAAGAAACATGTGTATCTGATATTATCTCTATAGTGTTGGGAATTGACCAATCCTCACTAAGGGGGTTGTAGGCTCGGGTAACCTTGTTGAGTAGTTTATTCCTCAATTGCCTCACTCAAGAGGTGGTTGGCCCGTGCCACCATGTCGAGGGATTTGTACCTTGATACCCATGTTTGGGGGTTTGTACACCATCAACCATGTTAGGGAGTTTGTATCTCATCAACCTATTGAGAGGTATGTACCTCATTCGCCTCTCTAAGGGGGTGGTAGGCCTTGGATATTTACTAATAATGGTCTCTCCTTATACAAGTATTACGTTCTATATAAGCATAGTTTTACTTCAAGCATCATTCATACATTCCATATTGCTATATGCTTACCCATTGCCTATGTTATGCATTTTTCCTATGGTTCTTATTACTTGTTGCATTACATTCTATATACTTAGTACATTCAAACATACTAACGCATACTCTATGCCTACATGATGTCACCATGTCGGAATCGGAGCCCTACTTGATCATCCTCCTTCACGTGGCTAGTACAACTTCACTCAAAATCTTTGGAGAGTCCTCCATTTAGGGGATGATGTTTATATTCTCATACTATATACCAAGACTATCTTCTTTTCTGTGTATGTTGACTATAAAGGCGAGCCCGATTACTTGCCTTGGCCCCCGCTAAGTAACTAATTTTTAGAGGAGTTGCTGGACATGTTTTGCATTTTTCTATAAGCTTTGACTCTCTGTTGACTCTTGATGTTTATGATATTGAAGTTGTCCCTTAGCCCTGTTGTCCCTATTTACTATCTCTTGTTGTATTCTATTGCTTCCGCGACCAAGGATGTGTAATGATATATTAAGAGGCTTACTTGGGGGTCCCTTCGGGTTCCCCATACACCATATCATGGCTAGGCCCTATTCTTGGGTCGTGGCATACTTGGTATCAGAGAACTTAGTTTGTTAGGTCCTCGGCATCCAGCACACCGTGTTGATTAGAGTCTTGTTCATGGATGTGTTGTGCACCACAACTATGAGCAAGAGGCTATGGGGTGTTTAGGAAATGTTTCCCTTCTTCTTATTCTATGTCGTGCAATAGAATTTGAGGTAAGGCTTCCCCCTAACGATTGTCCTTTGCTATGCTGGATCATGCCTAACACGAGAGGAAGAAAAGTCCACACATCAGAGGAGCAACCGACTAATGGAGAGCTTCGGGATGCTCTCACTTAGCTTGCACAAGTTGTGACTGATCAAGCCAACTAAGGGGCCCAAGGCCCTCATTCCCCTTCACTGGCATTTCGGGTGAGAGATTTCATTAGGATGAATCCCCTAAAATTACATGGGTCAAAGATGAATGAGGACCCTAAAGAATTTATTGATAAGTTTTACAAGATTCTAGCTATGATGGATATGAGGTTGGAGGATAAGGCAGAGTTGGCGGCCTACCAACTCAAAGGGGTTATACAAATATGGTAAAATCAATGGAAAGAGGAAAACGGGGTCAACAATGTGGTACTTTGGGAGGAGGTCAAGGTGGCTTTCCTTAATCGATTTTTCCCTCTTGAGCTTAGGGAAGCCAAATTCATGGAATTTATGAATTTGAGACAAGGTTTTATGAGTGTGAGGGAATATTCCCTTAAGTTCAACCATCATTCAAAATATGCTCCACACTTGGTGGCCGACTCAAGGTCTAGGATGAATAAATTTGTGATGGGTGTTTCCGACTTGGTGAGTGAGGAGTGTAGGTCTGCTATGTTGATTAGCTACATGGATTTGTCTCATTTGATAACCTATGACAAACAGATAGAGGAGGAGAAGTTGAGGAAGAGAAAGGGTCATGAGGCCAAGAGGACCCGTTTTGAGGGAAAGTTCCGTATTAGAAAGGGTGGTTGGTTCCATCAAGGAGAAAGTTCTTCTCATGCATTTCATAAGAGGGTTACAAAAGATTTTCCAAGTGATAAAAGTCTTGGAGGTGTGGTTCCTAATAGTGGTTGTCTAAAATTTGGTAAGGGTCATAGTGGCCCATGCTTGAGGGATACCAATGCGTTTTATGGGTGTGGAGAAGTTGGGCATAAGATGTTGGATTGCGGTCAAAATCGCAACAAAGGTAAGGAGTTTCGTCCATAAGGAGCTAATGTGGTTCCTTAGGGAGAGGTGACCGACAAGATGGTATCCCAAGGCACAATCAGTTTTATGCTTTGTATGGGAGGCAAGAGGTTGATGAAGTGCTGGACGTTATTATCGGTATGTTGAAAAACTTTGAAATTGATGTGTATGCATTGATTGATCTAGGTGGCACTCTTTCTTTTGTTACCCTCTTCATTACCAAAGAGTTCCATATTGAACCTAAATTATTGTATGAGTCGTATGAGGTGTCTACTCCTATTGATGCATCCATTGTTGTTAGAAAAGTCTATAGGAATTGTCCCATTTGCATTTTGCATAAAATATTGCCTTGTGATCTTGTTTAGTTGGATATGGTTGATTTTGATATCATTCTTGGGATGGATTGGTTGCACGGATAGTATGCATCTATTGATTGTAGAACATGTAGGGTCAAATTCCAATTCCCAAGTGAGCCTATTCTTGAGTGGGAGAGTCATGATGTGGTAGTCAAGGATAGATTTGTCTCTTGCAATAAAGCCCATAAGTTAATCTCCAAGGAGTGTCTTTATCATCTTGTAAGGGTTAGGGTTGTGGAGTCCAAAGTCATTCCCATAGAGTCAGTTCCAGTTGTAAATGAGTTTATTGATGTCTTTCCAAATGACCTTCTTAGAGTTCCTCCCAAAAGGGAAATAGACTTTGGTGTAGACCTTCTTCCTGATATTCAACCCATTTTTGTTCCCCCTTACCATATGGCACTGGCGGAGATAAAGGAGTTGGAGGAACAATTGAGGGACTTGTTGGAGAAGGGGTTTATTAGACCCAACAAATCACCTTGGGGTGTACCGGTATTGTTTGTGAAGAAGGATGGGTCTCTTAGAATTTGTATTGACTATCGGTAACTTAATAGGGTAACCATCAAGAATAGGTATCCTCTTCCAAGGATTATTGGTTTATTTTTCCAATTGGAAAGGGCTAGCCATTTCTCTAAGATTCATCTTTGCTCCAGGTATCATCAAGTGAAGGTGAGGGAGTGTTATATTCCTAAGACGACCTTACGGACTAGGTATGGGCATTTTGAGTTTGTTGTGATGTCATTTGGGTTGGCCAATGCACTGACTATCTTCATGGATCTTATGAATAGGGTCTTCAAACCCTACCTAGATTCATTTGTTGTGGTCTTCATTGATGACATTTTGATCTATCAACATAGTGAGGAGAAGCATATGGGTCATTTGAGAGTAGAGTTGCAAAGATTGAGAGAAGAGAAATTGTATGCTAAATAAGAGAAGTGTGAGTTTTGGTTGAAAGAAGTTACTTTCCTAGCTTATGTGGTGTCGGGGGATGGAATTAAGGTGGATCGTAAAAAGATAGATCTAACTAGAAATTGGCTAATACTTAGCCATATTTTTCCTTCATATCATACAAAACATTCCCTAATACTCTTTCAAAACCTTAGACTAATATTTCTCTCAAAATTAAAGTGTCCAAATCTCTTATAGATCTTAAGAAATTTATTCAAGCTTCAATCCTCCATTTAAATATTGTTCAAGGAATTATCCAAAGTCAAGCTATGTGGGTTTCAACCATTGGGTCTTTTCATCCATGCTGCCTAAGCCTCTTTTTTACCTAAATTGCATGATTCTAAGTTGATTTACTTCTGGATCTTCCTTATTATGAATTTGACTATAAACTATTTTGGGATTTCATAAACTTGTGCTTGTTTGAGCATGTTTTGAGCTATGAATCTATGGTCTATTGTTTGATTTTATTAAAGGTTTTGATGTATATTGCATGAGGGTATTACCAAGTGTTGGTGGGTGATTTTACATTAGATTTTATTGCATTATTTCACTCTTGAATTGCATGATCTTACACTAGCATTACACACCTACCAAGTATTTGATAAAATGTCCAGTTTTGGATTCTTGAACTATTGATGATCCATTGAATAACCTATGACTCGAGTGACTCTATGATATTGAAAGGAAGGTATTATATGATGATTTCATAAAAAGTATCTATTGTGATAAAAGTTGACCAATTGCCTAGTTCGGAGAATAGTAGGCCTAAACTACCATATTGAGGGGTATATACCTCAACCGCCTAGCTCGGCGGCTTGTAGGCCCGTGCTACCACATTGGGGGGTATATGCCTCAACTGCCTCACCAAGGAAGTAGTAGGCCTTGGTTATCTAATGCTAGTCATGCTCTTCATATGTAATATGTTCTATATAAGTATGTTTTACTTCAAGTGTCATTCATTCATGTCATATTACTAATGTGCTATCTTTTGCTTACGATAATGCATTTTGAGATGTGCCTATCTCTTGTTTCATTGCATCTTACATGCTTAGTACATTCAAACATACTAACACATACACTATGCCTACATGATATTATCATGTAGGGACCGATGCACCGGTTGATCATCCTCTTCCTCGTGGCTAGTATTTCTACCCAGAGCTAGTTCGTGAGTCCTCAATTTCGGGGACAATGACTTGATATCTTGATATGTGTTAAGACTCTCATTTCTTTATTGTATACTTATAACTATGAGGAGCCTAGTTGCTTGTGTTGGGCTCGCTCTTATCTATGTAGTAGAGGTGTTGTTTGACAATTTATGCAATTGTGTTATGAGTCTCGACTCTCTTGATTTAATGATATCTTATGTTATGAAAGGGTTTCCCTCAGTCTCTTTGCCCTTATTTCTACTCTTGTTTATGTCGTTTATTGCTTCCGCGACCAAGGATGTGTAATAATATGTTAACAGACTTGCATGGGTTTCCTTCAGGTTCCCCATTCAGCTATGTCATATCTAGGCCCTAGGCTTGGGTCATGACCGAAATAACATTACAAACCCTCCAAGTTTTTGATAAATTGTCTTGCTTAGGATTCTTCGATTATTGATGGTCTATTGCATGGTTTAGAAGTCAAGAAAGTTCATGATGTTCATGCGCTACAAAGTATGTTCAGACATGAAATTATCTGTGGTTTTGCGAGTCTTGAATGTTTATGAATTATTGAATTCATGTGTGAAGGTTCATGTTAAAGCCTACTAGATGGGGTTATGAACTATGTAGTATGCCTCACCCTCTAGTACAAGGCCGATTCCTACATGAAGGAGTTATGAACAATGTTGTGTGCCTCACCCTCATGTATGAATTAATACTACTTACTATCTTATTTTCCCATGAAGGGGCTATGGGCTATGTGGTATGCCTCACCCTCATGTGTGATTCCACACTTCATATTATATTATATGTACATGTATGGGTTATGAGCTATGACATTCCTCTACCCTCATGTACTAACCATTACCTACTAGAAGGGGTTATGACCTATGCTTTACCACTCACCCTCTGGTATAAGTTATTTGGATGATCTAATCATGTCACCTTATTGTGTTGAATAAGCTATGGAATAATGATTATTTTCGAGCATGTTTTACCTCAAGCAGCGTTCATGCATGCCCTA
Source organism: Solanum clarkiae (assembly GCA_011800125.2). NCBI lineage: Eukaryota > Viridiplantae > Streptophyta > Magnoliopsida > Solanales > Solanaceae > Solanum > Solanum clarkiae. The sequence continues at coordinate 72,950 of JAABOM020058497.1, read as the reverse complement.
TTGATACCTTACTTATCTTTTTCTTAATTATGCATTTTGATAATATTGCCTATCCTTTGTTGCATTGCATACTACATACTTAGTATATTCAAACATACTAACGCATACTCTATACCTACATGATGTTACCATATAGGGATCAAAACTCTATTTTACTGTACTCCTCCACATCGCTAGTTTGACACCTTGAAGATAAGCTTGGTGAGTCCTCAAATTGGAGGACACTATCTACTTTCTCTTGTTATTTCTAAAACTTCTTTATGTTGATATTTGACAATTACGAGGGTGAGCTCGGAAAGTGTCTTAGCCCCCTCTCTATTAAATGTTTAGAGGTTCTGTTGGAATATTACGATGTATATATGCTATAAGATAGACTCCTTATGTTTTATGATATCAAAGGATTCCCTTAGTCCCTTTATCCCAATTTTGACTCTCAGTTGTTGTTTAATTGCTTCCGCAACCAAGGGTATGTGTATAATATGCTAAGAGACTTTTTTAGGGTCCTTTCGGGTTCCCCATTTGCCGTTTCACGTCTAGGACCTAAGTATGGGTCGTGAGAAAGATGGTATTAGAGACTAGGTTGTTAATAGTCCTCGAAATATAACACACTACATCAATTAGAGTCTTATTCATGGTTGTGAAGTGTGCCACAACTATGAATGGGAGCCTATGAGGGATTTTAGGAAATGTTTCATTTCTTCATGGTCTATATCGTGCCTTAGTTGTAAGATAAGGCTTATTCCTCCTAAGGAATATTCTTTGCTCTTCTAGTTGTTGATCATGATGCTACAAAGAGGAAGACTAAGGAGGGGTCATGCACTGTAGGACAACCAGCTTACCCTGCTGCTCAAGCTCCTCGAGATGGAGAGCTACTGAAGTTGAATTCTAGAATGTTATCACCCTGTTGGCTAATACTATGGCCAACCAAATCAACCGAGAGGCCCAAGCCCCTTATGCTCTCACTCCGGCCTCAAGGGTAATGGACTTTACTAGGATGAATCTACCGGAGTTCCATGTATCTAAGGTGGATAAGGATCCCCAAGTGTTTCTTGATGAGGTGATAAGGTGTTTACTATCATTAGAGAGACTTCCAAGTAAAAGGTGAAGTTAGCGGCCTACCAACCCAAAGGGATGGCGCCCAATTTTGTTAGTGCAATGGAAAATGGAGAGGGGAAATCATGATGTTATTCCTTAGATGGAGTTTAAAGCAACATTTTCTCAATCAATTCTTCCCTCATGAGCTAAGGGAGGCCAAAATGATGAAATTCATGAATTCGAAGCAAGGGTCGATGAGTGTGAGGGAGTATGCCCTCAAATTCAACCAGCTCTCTTAATATGCTCTATAATTGATTGTCGATCCGAGGTTTGGAATGAACATATTTTTTATGGGAGTATCTGATTTGGGGAATGAGAAGTGTAATGCCGCTATTTTGATAAGTGATATGAATCTGTCCCACCTCATGATCTATGGCAAATAACTTAAGGGAGAAAAACATAGGAAGAAAAGAAGTGGATAGTCCAAGAAGGGTCGATTTAAGGATGCCTATTCCAACAAGGTATCGAGTTTCAAAGCCAAGGGTCCTCTAGTTCTCAAAATAAGAGGCTTGCTATGGATGGAATAGATAACACAAAGTTCCAAGGTGGCAATGATGGGATGAGTTTTCCAATATGCCCAAAATGTGAAAAGCATCATCATGGACAATGCTTAAAGAATTCAAGTGTGTGTTATGGGTGTGGGAGAGTATGTCATAAGCTTGTTGATTGACCTTATGCTTGAAACAAGGGCAAGGAGGGTTGTCCTAAAGGTAAAGGTGGTCATGTTGCTCAAGTGGCCTAAGGAGTCAAAGGTAGATGAGGCGCCTAACGTTGCTACTGGTATGTTGAAGTCTCCTTTGATCTTGATGTGTATTCATTAGTTAGTCCGGGTTTCACCATTCCTTTCATTATTCCTTTTGTTGCTAGTGGGCTTCCTGTGTATCCCGAATTGTTATGTCGACTTTTTGGTGTCTATCCCATTATTTAGTCTATTATTACCAGAAAGGTCTATAGATATTATCCCGTGGTCATGTTGCATTTAGGACTTGACTTGTTATTTTGATGTATTAGATGTGGTGGATTTTGATGTCATTATTGGGATGGATTAGTTACATGCATATTGTGTCTCCATTGGTTGTAAAATCCATAGGGTCAAATTCCAATTCCCTATTAAACCCGTCCTTGAGTGGTAGTAAAGAGGTAGGCTCATTTCTTGTCTGAAGGTCTAATTGATCCCTAAGGGTTGCATTTATCATCTTATAAGAGTAGGAATGTTAAGTCTAAGGTCATTCCTATTGAGTCGATTCCGGTGGTCAATGAGTCCTTGATGTCCTTTTCGATATTTTTAGATTGGGGTAGTGTCTTTTGGTGTGACTAGTACACCGGCTATGTCTATAGGTCTTATGAATAGGGCCTCTAATCCCAACCTTGGCATGTTGTGGTGGTCTTTGTGATGATATGTTGGTTTGTTTCCGAAAGTGAGGAAGAGCTTGTGAATCATTTGAAGGTGATGTTGTGAATTTCGATGAAGGTGAGGTTGCTCGCTAATTATGGAAAGTGGGAGTCTTTGGGGTGACAAAAGGGTGGTTGGACAAGTAAATCAATTAACTAGGGTGGGAATAAGGTTGGGTGAAGTTGAGAATGGCAGTGTAGTGGTTTTGGTGGTTCAAATCTTCTTTGTTTGAAGAGGTCTAGTTAAGCAAGGCCTTGATTTTTGCCTTGATAGAGTTGGAGGTCTTGGTGAGGAATGGTAGAGTGGAGGTTTTGTTCGAAGGGGGAGATGGTGGCTTTTGATGAAAAAATGGACTATGTGTGTTTAAGATTGACAATTGGGTTATTGTTTGGTAGGTCCTCATAGGGTTGGAGGGATTGGAAAGGTTGCACAAGGATTGGAGTAGCTTATGGATCTAAATATGGTTCATCCAGTTTTACCATGTGTCTGTATTGAGGTGCTGTGTGGTGACCGAAGTGCCATAGTAACTTTGAAGGTTGTGGATGTGACGTGGGGTAATTTGACTTAAGGGAGGTTTGATAGAAATCATGGATAGGCAAATGAGAAGGTTTAGAGACAAGGATGTAACTTCTTTGGAGGAATTGATGAGACGAAGGAGTCAATAGGGGAGTCGAAGCTATCGTAAAAGAGCGACATTCGTACATCTTTCACTCTATTCAAGCCCTTAGATAACAACTAAGTCGTTCATTTGATTCCAAGTCTTAAGATTCGGCCCTCATGTCATTTGCATACATTCATGTTTAAATTAATAAGTTCATGGTGATTTTGACACTTATGTTGATGTTTTTTTGTAATGATGTTTATGTGCATTGTTGCATTCTTATATGGACTAAAATTATCTTGCTTACTTCTCTTGTATACATTTTTTTGACATTCGGGGATGAATGTTCCCACAGGGGAGATATGTAAACGCCCCACATTTGCTTTGGAATGTCGCATAATCGTAATTTTCTTATGTCTCAAAATTGAAGATATTTAAACACCCCTCCTCATAGCTCGGAAAGACCACATGATGCACATTTTCTTTAATATCTCAAAATCCATGCAGAATTTTGCAAATTTGACTTCATATTCTTGTTCAGAGGCCAAAATTGTGTGGCGGGACGAGTACCTACAAGATATACTTTATCTATGCCAAGAAAATATTTTTTTGATGAAACTTCATAAAAATAGCAGCTGTACGCGACCAGTCTACGACGCGGACCTGTGGACTAGTTCAATAATTTCAGAAATATTCTTTTTTTACTCTAGGGCAATTGCGTAAGAACCTAATACTTATATATGCAAAAATTCCTCATTCTTTAGACATTTTTAGCCCCAAACACTCACAAAAAAATCTCAAATTCCTCTCTAATCTTCATCAAATTCTCCATCCATTCTCAAAACTTTCAAGAATATTTTTTGAAGTTCAAGGAAACCAAGTCAAGCCCTAAGTCCTATCAAGTCCTTTTTCAAAAAACTCCATGATTAAGGTAAGTAGGTTTGAAATATTGAGTCATTTCACCCATGGTGCCCAACCTTCCCTTTTCTACATAAATTACATGTTTTCAAGATGGTTTACCTATGGGTATATCTTATTATGAATTTTGAGTATAAACCACATTAGGGTTTTATGAAATGTTATTTAACTATCCCTGTTTTGAGCTACGGGGCTATGATCTTTTATGTGAATTGATTAGGGCTTTTGATGTATTTTGCAAGAGGGTATTAGATAGTGATGGTGGGTTGATTTAAATCGATTTTTCTCATATGTCTTCATTCTTGAGTTGCATAGTTTTGAACTAACATTACACACCCATCAATTGTTTGATAAGTTGTCTTGTTTAGGATTCTTGAGTTATTGATGGTCTATTGCATTGTTTACAAGTCAAGTGACTTCATGATGTTCTTGGGCTACAAAGTTTATTTTGAAATCATGAAATTATCTATGGTTTTATGAGTCAGTTTTTTTTTACGAATTATTGAATTCTTATATGAAGGTTTATGTTAAAGTCTACCAGATTGGGTTATGAACTATGTGGTATGACTCACCCTTTAGTACAAGGCCAATTCTTACATGAAGGGGTTATGAACTATGTTGTGTTCCTCATCCTCATGTATGAATCAATGCTACTTACTATCTAATTTTTCCATGAAGGGATTATGAACTATGTGGTACGCCTCACCCTCATGTGTGATTCAACACTTCATATTACATTATCTGTGCATGTAGGGGTTATGAACTATGACATTCCTCTTCCCTCATGTACTAACCATTACCTACTAGAAGGGGTTATGGTCTATGCTATACCACACATACTCTAGTATAAGGTATTTGGATAATCTAATCATGTCACCTTGTAGTTTTGATTATTTTCGAGCATAATTTTCCTCAAGCATCGTTCATGCATGCCATATTGATATCTTACTTATCCTTTGCTTATAGATATGCATTTTGAGTGTGTTGCCTATCATTTGTGGCATTGCATCCAACATACTTAGTACATTCAAATGTACTAATGCATACTTTATTCCTACATGATGTTACTATGTCGGGACCGTAGTTCTATTTGACTATCCTCCTCAATGTGGCTAGTTTGACATATTGAACATAAGCTTGGTGAGTCCTCAAGTTCGAGGACACTATCTACTTTCTCTTTTTATTTTTTATAAAACTTCTTTATTTTGATATTTGACAATTATGAGGGTGAGCCCGAAAAGTGTCTCGATCCCTGCTCTATTCCAAGTTTAGAGATGTTGTTGTAATATTATGATGTATCTATGCTATGAGCTTTGAATCCTTATGTTTTATGATATCAAAGGATTCCCTTAGTCCCTTTATCCCCATTTTGAATCTCTGTTGTTGTTTAATTGCTTCCACGACCAAGAATGTGTTTATGATATTCTAAGAGGCTTGTTAGGGCTCCTTTGGGTTCTCCATTTATGGTGTCACATCTAGGCCCAAGGATCAGGTCATGACAATTACCCATGTCATTCTCACATCATCCATAGCATATACATTCATGTTCATGAGAATTTATGAAAATTAGGAACTGGGTTAAGCCCAATTATGTTCTATGATATTATTTTGATAAGATATGGGTTATGATAAGAATGTGGTCACATATATGTCTATGGTTATGGGTCTTGGAGAATTATGAGTTCTTGTACCATTATGTATGTATGAATGAGTTATTCCTATGCATGAGTATTATGACTATAAGATATAATTTGGCATTTGAGCGTAAGTATAAATTGTTATGAATGTCGTTTGGCTTTTAAGCCAAAGAATGCATGAAACCGATTTGAAAGCTTATGTCTCTTTTACAGGCATATATATATATATATATATATATATATATATATGTATCTACTGGTATGATGACCTAGCACCGATGGATTGGATGTCGATATGGACTATCCCCAAGGGTCCGTATTTCTTTCTTTGAACTATGTGCCATCATAGGAATGGTAGTCATCATCGAAATGACAAGGTCGTATCGGATTGCTATTCATTTATGATATGATATGATATGTTTTGATAGGGAAATCCTTCCGAAATGACCGGGCAGTAAGGAAGGTGGCCACCACATACAACACGATCTAGTCATAAGCTGTGGTGTAGATCACCTTTGGCAAGTAATTTTTTCTCACTCTATGGGAGTTCAACATCAGGCAAATTCATGTAATAGCTCACATGAGTACGAGATGATGTTCATGGCTACATCTCCAATATATATATATGAGCATTATCTGCATTTCATCCATCATGAATTTCATAGCATCTTGTTATACTCTATTCCTTGTTATATATATCTTTCTATATTATGTGTCATTGTCATCTAACATCATATGCTGGTTTTGGTAAGTTACATGCATTGCACCTCACATACTTTGTATATTCAAATGTACTAACACATACTTTTGCCTATATGATCTCACCATGTAGGGACCGAAGATTACTTTCATCTCCCGCTGGACGGCTAGAATTGATTTGAGATACTTATTGTGGTAAGTCCTACCTTCCAAGGACAAGCCACCATTCCTCTACCCATGATTCTTTTGCTTATATTATTTACTTTGAGGGTGAGCCCAGGATGTGTCATGGCCCCTGTCCCATCTTATGACTAGAGGCATTATTTGACATTTGTAAAATAAGTTTATCATGATCATCAACTCATTCAAATACTTGTGATAGATATAATTTGCATGAAAATATTCAAGAAACATGTATGAAGACTCATTATACTCACAACTCCTCTATTACCATAAATAGAGCACATAGAAGAACAATTTCATGCTTAGTCTTATATACCTGCAATGAAGGTAGACAATAAACTTGGCACGAATCTGACTTGAACTCCTCGAATCCTCGCTCTTCTCTCTTCTCTTTAGCCCTAGGTTTTTTATTAGAATGTTCAGAAAAGCTTAGGAATGCATTAAAATATTTTTTATGCTTAAAATGACCTATATTAAATGGGTTTTAAGATTAGGAGGGATTGGTAAAAGTTTCAAATTCCCTTCATGAAAACCTGAAAAAATTTCCACTTCGAGGTACCAAGTTTACAATGCGAACTTTGGCAATTTTAAAGTTTTTTGGCTAAAACTTTTCCCATCAAGTTTTCTAAGCTCGTGAAAAATATTAGGATCACAACTAAGTACAAGTCCATAGTAGGTGTGCGACACTCTTACTAGAAATCATTTTAGCATCAAAATATTATTTTTTGATCTAGTTGCTCGAAAAATTAACCTAGACCATTTTCCCACTCAATTTTTCATGTTGATCATATTTCTACCCTCTAATTTTTTCATCTGAGTTTGGGAAGATGCATTATGAGCACATCTCTTATCTAGTGGTATTTTTGTAACTTTTACTAGGTGTTACATTGCTCCACCTTGGAATCATTCATCCTCGAATTATGAGTAATGGTAGACATCAAGGCACTGATAACAATCTGAACTATTCTCAAAACTCACTCAATCAATCAAAATCTCGACTTCTCATCAATCTTAAACCATCTTTATTCAGACTCAGGAGTAGTCATATCAACTCATATAGATAAATCGGTTCAGATCAAGAGTAGAGATATTATCATAGACAATCTCACTATGAGGTACAAATGGAACGTTGGAACTCAATCATTTTGAATCATTTTTTCCTAACTCTCCCTAAACGTCTATAACCTTAAAAAGGCACGGTATCACATCATCATCACAATAAAGAACATTCATTCTCTCTCATAAGCCATCACTATTCTACCATCATCAACATTCTTATCAGGACTGGGAGGCAAAATCAATCAAAGGTCTTGGAAAGAATGATCAATACCATGATTCAATTGAGAAATCTTATCTGATAACATTAGTGATGAAGTACAAGGAAATGTCTCTCATGTTCTTCGAAATGTCCCATAAATGTAATTTTCAGATATCTCAAAATTTATAAGTGATTTTGGATATCTGACTTCATATTCTTGATTGGTGGACAAAATAGAGTGGGAAATGGGTATAACCCTGATTTTAGAAGATCCATGGTAAAAAATAATTTTCGCCAATTTTTGATTTCCAAAGAGCATCCGCGCCTTAGGTGCGACCCGACTTGGGCACATATTAGTGTCACTTTTGCTTAGCGTTTGATCCGTGTCACGGGCTGGACATGGACTAGTGTAACTTTATCCTTGTTTTACATACATCATCAAAGGGCATTGGGGTCATAACCGAATGCCTATTTAAATGTGAAATCTTCCATACTTAGCCATGATTCAACTCTATAACTAACAAAACCATCTCTAAAACCTCTCCAAGATTTCATTAAACCCGTCATTCAAATTCAAGGATTTCAAGCTCAATTTTGGAACTCAAGAACACATCTCAAGCTTCAAGCTTTCCCCGACTCAATTTTAAGAAATCCCAAGTTTGAGGTATGTGGGTCTTCATCCATGCATCCTTTCACCCACATAGCCAAACCTTCTCTTTTTACGAAAAAAAACATGATTTCAAGTTGTATTACTTATCGTATCTCTTACTGTGGTGGATTTTATCAAGTATTGATTTATTATGCATAAATAACTATTTTAAGCTTACTTCATGAGTTGGTTTATGTCCATTGCGATTATGCATGATTTGAGCTATAAAAACTATGATCTATGGTGAACTTTTGAGATAGATTTCATGATGCCCAAATTAAGGGTTTTATTACAATATTGGTGGGTTGATTTGAATTGATTTTACCCTTCTTGTTATACACTTGAGTTGCATGGTTTAAATAAGTATCATGAACCTACCGTGTGTTTGATAAAATTAAAGGACAAGAATACTCAAGTTGTTGATGAACTATTACATAATTTACAAGTCAAGTGACTTTTATGATTAAAGGCTTGCAAGAATGTAATTTAATTCATGAAAAGTATCCACGATATTACAAATAAGTTGAGACCTATTTCAAGATTTTAACCTCTTATGAGCCATTCATGTCAAGGCAAAGGATCATGAATGATTATTATTTAATCTCATGTTCAGGTTAGGCTCACTAGTAGAGGTCAAGCATGTGAATGAGCTACTCATGTCATTTTATAATGTCTCTTATAAGTTATTCAAGTTATGACTATTTCAAGTATTTTGTGGATTAGACTTAGCACCGATTGAGGCTTAAGATGGGGGCTCGACTCAAAGGGTCCTTATATAAAGTCTTTAGTCTCTAAACTATAGGCCACCATAGGATTATATATTTTACCCTTCCTATATTAGTGGAACCATCTAGTTGATGTTATTATCATGTTTAGTTTGTTTGGCAAGTAGACCACACTTCACCGGGGGATGTCATGCCCGGTCACCTGTACTGAGGGGGTGTCATGCCTTGAATTCGAAGTTGTAGCTACTTGGTTTATGTCCATTCAGGCCTCCTCCCTTTATTATCACGTGCAAATTGAATGTTTTACATGCATGTGTTATCAAAAGCATTTATCATGCTTATCATATTTAGATTGTGTCCGTTGCCTATATCTTATTCATTTTGATTATATGGCTTATGTCATCATTGCACTGCATCCCGCATACTTAGTACAATTCAAATTACTAAAGCATATCCGATGCCTATATGATATCACCATGCAGAAACCAGAGCTCCTTTTGATCATCCTCCACCACGTGGTTAGATCAGTCCTTTGAAGAAAGCTTTGGTGAGTTCTCACCTTCGAGGACAATATCTATTTTATTCATACTATGTTGAGACTTATTCCTTTGTTAAATTCAAGTTACTATGAGGGTGAGCCCGAGGAGTGTCTTGGCTCCCGCTCCATTCTTAAGTAGAGGTGTTGTTGGATACTACGTTTGTATATGCTATGAGCTTGACTTCCCTTATGCTCTTATAATTATTAAAGATTCCCTTAGTCCCACTTCCCTTTTTATATTTAACTCTTGTGATGGCCTTATTTTATTTTCTCAATTAAGGATGTGTACATGATATGCCAAAAGGCTTGTTTAGGTGGTCTTTGGACTTCCCATTCGCCGCACCACTTCTACGACCTAGGCTTAGGTCGTTACAAACTTAGCATCAGAGTACTACATTGTTAATGGTCCTCGGGAATTCAACACACTACGTCGACTACAGTCTTATTCATGGTTAGAAGCGCGCTACACCTATGAATAGGAGGCTATGAGGCGTTTTGGGAAATTTTTCACTTCTTCATGATCTATATCATGCTTTAGATGTAAAGATAATGTTTTTCCCCTTACAAAATCTCGTTCCTCTTGTAGATCACGCCACTATCAAGAGGAAGAATAAGGAGAGCCCATATACCCGAAGAGTAACCAGGCCTTCCTACTCCTCAAGCTCCTCAAAATGGAGGGGTAGCCAATGTAGAGTTCCGTAATGCCATCACAATGTTGGCTCAGGCTATGACCAACAAAGTGAATCAAGGGGCCCAAGCACCTCATGCTCCTACTCTGACCTCAAATGTAATTGACTTCACAAGAATGAGCCCTTTGAAGTTTCATGGGTCCAAAGCAGAGGAATATCCCCAAGAGTTCATTGATGAAGTGTATAAGGTGTTATCTATCATGCGGGTAAATATGGAGGAAATGGCAGGATTTGCGGCTTACCAACTCAAGTGTGTGGCCCAAATTTGTTTTGCTCAATGGAAGTTGGAGTGGAGAAATGAAGATGTTATTGCTTGGGAGGAGTTCAAAGCCGGCTTCCTCAACTGGTTCTTTCCTATTTAGTTATGAGAGGCTAAAATTATTGAGTTCATGAATCTTAAGAATGTTTCAATGAGTGTGTGGGAGTATACCCTCAAGTTTACCAAGCTCTCAAAGTATGCTCCTCAATTGATTATCGATCCTAGATCAAGGATGAACAAATTTTTGTTGGGAGTGTTTGACTTGGCAAATGAATAGTGTTATACCGTCATGCTATTAACTGATACAGGCTTGTCTCAGCTCATGATATATGCCGAACAACTTGAGGGGGAGATGCTTAAAAGAGAAGAAGTGGAGAGTCCAAGTGGACTCGGTTTGATGGTGGCTTCCAAGGTGCCAAAGGTGGTTGTTTCCAACAAGGCCACAAGTTCCAAGGTCAAGGGTCCTCCAATGCTCTTGACACAATTTTTACAAATGATGAGCTATCTAACCCAAAGTTTCAAGGTGTCAACGGTGGGATGACTAATCTTAAGTTCAAAAAGTGCGGAAGAAACCATGGGGTCCATGTTTGAATAATTCTAGTGCTTGCTTTTGTTATGGTGAAATAGTTCACAAGGTTTCTGATTGTCCTCATTCTCAAAAAAAGGTAGAGACTGTCGTCCTCATGGCCAAGGTGCTAATGTGGGCTAAAGGACAAAGGGAGGCCAACAAAGGGGTGCTCCAAGGTAAAATAGGTTTTATGCTTCCAAAGGAAATCATGGAGTGGATGAGGTGCCCAATGTTGTTACCATTATGTTAAAGATTTTTTATATATATATGCATTGATATATCCGAGTGCCACTCTTTTCTTCATTAGTCCTTTTGTTCCCAAAAAGCTTCATGTGTGTCCCGAATTATTGTGTGAACAATTTGAAGTATCTACCCTTGTTGGTGAGTTCATTATTGCTAAAAGAGTCAATAAAGATTGTCCCATGTCTCTATTGCATGAAGTCTTGTCTTGTGATTTAGTTGAACTTGACAAGGTTGATTTTGATATCATTCTTGAGATGAATTAGTTACTTGCATATCATGCTTCCATTGATTGTAGAACCCGTAAGGCTTTGTTCCAATTCCCTAATGAGCCAGTTCTTGAGTGGGAAGGTCGTAATATGGTTGTTAAGGGTAGATTCATTTCTTGTCTCAAAGCTCAAAATTTGATTTCTAAGGGTTGCATTTACCATCATGTGAGGGTTAGGGATATGTAACCAAAAGTCCATCCCATTGTGTTGGTTCCAATGGTCAATGAGTTTCGTGATGTCTTTCCCCATGAGCTTTCCAATGTTCCTCCTGAAAGGGAAATAGAATTTTTTTATAGACTTCCTTCTCGATACACAACCCATTTCCATTCCACCTTACTATATGGCGCTGACGGAATTGAAATAGTTGAAGAATCAATTAAGGGATTTTCTGGAGAAGGATTTCATAAGTCCTAGTAAGTCACCTTGGGCTGCATCGATGTTGTTTGTAAAGAAAAAGGATGGTTCCCTTAGAGTGTGCATTAAGTACCGGCAACTCAATAGTGTCACTATAAAGAACGAGTATCCTCTACCAAGGATTGGTGACGTTTTTGATCAATTACAGGGGGCTAGTCTTTTTTCTAATATTGATCTTCGGTCTGGGTACCACCAAGTGAGAGTAAGGGAGTGTGACATTCCCAAAGATAGCATTTCAGACTAGGTATGGGAACATAAAGTATGTGGTGATGTCTTTTGGGTTGACTAATACACTGCTATATTTATGGATCTCACGAATAGGGTCTTTAAACGCTACAATGATATGATTGTGGTGGTCTTTATTGATGATATCTGGATATATTTCCAAAATGAAGAGAAGCATGTGAATCATTTGAGAGTGGTATTGCAAATTTTGAGGGAGGAGAGGTTTTTTGCTAAATATGAAAAGTGTAAATTGTGGTTGAAAGAGGTTGTATTTGTAGGGCATGTGGTGTCGGGTGATGTCATTAAGGTGGATTCTAAAAAGACTAAGGTGATAAGGAATTGGCCTAGATCTTTAACTCCGACGGATATTAACAGTGTCCTAGGTTTAGTGGGTTACTACTAGAGGTTTGTGCATGGCTTCTCTTCTAATGCTTCCCCCATGACTAAGTTGATTCCAAAGAAGGAAAAATTTGTTTGGACCGATGAATGTCAAAAGAGTTTCCAAACTTTGAAGGAGAAGCTTATCTCCATTTCTATTTTGGCTTTACCGGAACTGTTAGAAGGGTTTGTGGTGTATTATGATGCCTCAAGGATTGGTTTGGAGTGTGGTCTGATGCAAAGTGGAAAGGTTATAGCATATGCCTCTAGAGGACTTGAGATACAGGAGAGTAATTCTCCCACCCATGATCTTGAATTGGCGGCCGTGGTTTTTTCTTTGAAAATTTGGCGTCAATATTTGTATGGGGTTCATGTAGATATGTTTACTGACCACAAGAGTCTCCATTATGTGTCTAAACAAAAAGATCTTAACTTGAGAGAAAGGAGGTGGTTAAAACTCCTTAAGTATTATGACATGAGTGTGCACTATCATCCTAGCAAGGCTAATGTTATGGTCGTTCTAAGTAGAGGTGTCCATAGGTAGACTGTCTAGCTCATATTGATGTTGGTAAAAAGGAGATGGCTAGAGAAATTCACCAGTTATCTAGGTTGGGGTTAGGTTGAATGAAGTTGAAAATGGTTGTGTAGTGCTTGTTGATGGTTCCTAATCTTCTTTGATTGAAGAAGTCAAGTCAAAGCAATACCTTGACCCCTCCTTGCTAGAATTGAAGTCTTTGGTAAAGGACAGTAAAATGTTGGTTTCCTCCCAGAGGGAGATGGTGCCCTTCAGTACAAGGTAGGTTTTGAGTGCCTAATGTTGATGACTTGAGGTAGGTGATTTTGAAGGAAGCACATAATTTATCCTACTTTATTCACCCTAGTTCTACAAAGATTTATAGAAACTTGAGGGAGGTATATTGGTGGGGTGGTATGAAGACAGGTATAGCCAAGTTTGTAGATTGGTGCCACAATTGCCAATAAGTGAAAGTTGAACATCAATGGTCGGGTGGCCTAGCACAAGATATAGAGATTCCTATTTGGAATTAGGAAGAGATCAACATGGATTTTGTGATTGGTTTGCATAAGATTCGGAAACACTTTGATTTATTGTTGATAGGATAAAAACGTCAGCTCACTTTCTACTAGTCAAGGCAACTTATGGTGCCGAGGATTATGCCAAGTTGTATATTCATGAGTTGGTTAGATTGCAATGGGTACACTTGCCTATCATTTCATATCGTGGTGCTCAATGCACTTCTCATTTTTGGAGACACTTCCAAAAGGGTCTTGGTACCAAGGTCAAGCTTAGCACAACTTTTCATCCCCAAATGGATAGCCATGCCAAAAGGACTATCCAAACTCTTGAGGATATGCTTAGGGATCGTGTTTTGGAGTTTAAGGTTAGTTCGGATGAACATTTTCGACTTATTTGATTTTTCTTACAACAAAGCTACCACTCTGGTATTGGCATGGCTATGTTTGAAGCTCTACATGGTAGGCGTTGTAGATCCCCGGTTGGGTGGTTCGATGTGGGGCAGATGGCTTTGTTAATCTTGGATTTGGTTATGGATGTTTTCGAGAAGGTGAGGTTGAGAAGAGAATGGTTGAAGATGGACCAAAGTAGAAAAAAGTCCTACTCCAATGTAAGGAGAAAAGATCTTGAGTTTAATGTTGGTGATTGGGTTTACGTGAAGGTCTCACCCATGAAGTGTATGGTCTGATTTAACAAGAAAGGTAAATTGAGTCCTAATTTTGTGGAGAATGTGTAAGGTTTGCTATGAATTGAAGTTACATTTGGTTATGAACATGGTTCATCCGGTTTTGATATGTCGATGCTGAAGAAGTGTGTGAGTGATCTAAGTGCTATAGTATCCTTAGAGGTTGTGGGTGTTCTAGAGGATAATTTGACCTATGAGGAGGTCTTAGTGGAGATATTGGATACGCAAGTGGAAAGGTTGAGGAACAAAGATATTGCATCTATCAAGGTCCTTTGGAGGAATCAACAAGTTGAGAGTGCTATATGGGACGCTGAAGCAGACATGAAAAAGCAATATTCATGCCTCTTCAACTCATGTTATCATACTACTAGATCCGTCTAGTTCATGTTATCATTTTTAGTTTGCCTTAGAAAGTAGACCACACTTCACCAGGGGTGTCTTACCTGGTCACCTATACTGAGGGGTTGTCATGATTTCGATTCCAAGTTGTAGCTGTTTGGTCTATGTCAGTTAAGCTCTCCTCCCACATATGTATATTATTTTGTGCAGGTTGAATATTTAATATGCAAGTTGTATTACCAGCATTGATCAGGCATTTCATATTTAGATTGTATCCGTTGCCTATATCTTATGCATTTTTATTATATGGCTTATGTTTTCATTGCATTGCATCCTATATACTTAGTATATTCCAAAGTTCTAATGCATACTATATGCCTATATGATATCACTATGTAGGAATTTGAGCTCCTTTAGATCATCCTCCTCTACGTGGTTAGTTAGGTCCTTTGAAGAAATCTTTGGTGAGTCCTTAACTACGAGGAAAATATCTATTTTATTCATTCTATGTTGAGACTTATTCCTTTGTTGAATATTGGTTACAATGAGGGCGAGCCCGGGGAGTGTCTTGGCCTCCGCTCTATTCTTAAGTAGAGGTATTGTTGGATACTATGTTTTTATATGCTATGAGCTTGACTCCACTTATGGCTTTATGATTATCAAAGATTCCCTTAGTCTCGCTTCTCTTTTTATATTTAAATCTTGTTATGGTCTTTTTTTATTTCCATAACCAAAGATGTGTACGTGATATGCTAAGAGGCTCATTTTGGTGATCTTTGGATTTTCCATTAGTCGTGTCACATCTAGTCCCTATGATTGGGTCGTGATATACAATCTCCCTCATCTATCAAGATTCACTCTCAGTTCACATAACTATACGTGGTGCAAAACTCAAGTAACTTCTCATTCAACAAAAGACTTAAAACTCTTACATCTATGAGGTAAGATCAATATTGTCGAATAAATTCATTTCTTCTCATCCTCAAAACTCATCATAAACATGAATCAACATGATGTGCATGGAACTATGCCATAGCCATGGTAGTCATACATCAGACGGGAGTTGAGTATCATCTCAACTAAAGTGTAAAGATTATATGAGATGAAAAATTATTGATACTATTGTTCAACCCATCTCTATCAAAAACACAATTTCTACTTTGGTTTATCACCTCATCATCTCCCCCTTATCTCTCAAGGTCATCTGTCGAAAAATATGAATCAGTTCATTTTAATTTATAGGTACATATCTCCAAATGGTTAGGGAATCACTTCACTATCCATCAAAATATTTTAAACTCTTTTGTTATGCTATAGTCACATATATATAATAGCCACTAATACTTTCTTCAATGATACAACTCTTAGCTTCCTTCTGTCTCTATGGAAATCTCTCTATATTTGTAGCCCTTGATGGCATACATAACAACTTTCCATAACTCTTACAATCTAACCTCTTCTCTTTTTGTTTACTAACACTCAACTTCTGTTCTTCCATAAATTAATTTGCATAATACTTAGAATATAATGGAAAATGCATCATCATCTAGCTTTTAACCGACATCACTACTTATGGTTTACAAAACCTCAAGTAACACTCTTAGGTGGCAACATTAAGCTCTTTAGATAAATAAATTTCTCTCTCATGGATAACATCAAAAGTAAGTAAAGACTTGAATCATACTCACCACAACATCTAAGGAGACATCAGGAGAATCTTCCTGGTTTTGACAACCACTCACGCATACATCTAGTCTGAGGCCTTATTCGTGCCAAAAATAGCATCTTTCTAATCTTATCTCACTTGTGGTGTCGGGCAAAGGCTTGAGCCTTTTTCGCCCACTTTGGATATTTCCTCCAGAAGTGACCCACTTGGACATACTAGTAATATCCATCACTTCCTTTATGACATTTTCTCCAGTGAAATTTTCCACACATGCAAAAAGGTGGCTTGCCTTGGGAACTTAATTCCACACTAGCCTGTGACTGAGACCCCTGATATCTAAAGTTATGATGCCCTACTTGAAAGTGACTCACATTCCTATTCCTACTCGGCCTCTTAAACACAAGCGGGTTCATCCTCATGAACTCACGAACCCTGGAAGTATTTGAGACACCCTACCTGCCTTCTTCGTGTCTATTAACCAGTGTTGTCACAACTTAGGCCAAAGTCTAGATGGCCTAGCAAAACTCAACATTGCTGATATCAGCCTGTGGTGGCTGCACAATAAGGATAATATCGACTACAGGTTTATCCTAATCCTGTGACCAGGTTGGTTAACATTCTGCCTAGCTGGGCTCCCTTTCCCTTTTTCAGCTTTTCTTCGAAGCATTATCACAATTTTGTAAATGCGTAACACGCTAATCAGAAGAGGGATTTCATAGTGTTTAACTCTATCACATGAATAATAATATGAAAGAAGTGTAACCATACCAAATGTCTCATAGCCTCCTGGTTATAATGTGTGGTGCAAAACACACCCACAAACAAGACTCTACTAGACACAGATTCAAAGACTCCCTACAACACTTAAACTCTACGCTTTAATACCAAGTTTGTCAACACTTAGAAGGGTATCTTAGACATGGATGGTATCCAGAGACAATTTCTAGTCCCTAAGTGAACCACTTGGCCTCATCATATTAATTTACTCAATAACATAGCATTTCAGCAAAACACTAAAGATAATAAACGGTGGAGCTGTCAAAATATATAAGTAAAACAAGCTAGTATGGTAGAAGCTAGCTCAACAAAATCTCAACTCAACAACTTGACTCTAGTCTATAAAGCGTCAATCACTATCAAATAGTGTCAATGACTAACCCATGGCTACCTCGACTCAAATGTAAAGATAGTCTAAATTAAGTCTTGCGCCATAGAATCTAGATGAAAATAAAATAATGATCCTCCAAAGTTAGAAAGGCTCACCAACTCTACAGACTGCGATAGATCCTCAATGATGTGCCTGATGATGATATCTAGAAATATTTTTGCATCATAAAATGATAAAGTCCAAAGATGACATCAGTACGTGGAATGTACGAGTATGTCAAATGGATGAATGAAACATATACATGTGGAATAATATAAAAATAACATAAACTCATAAGATACTCAATCAGAATGTCAAATATCTATCTAAAACAAGAATAAAGAGTAAAAAAATAACCCATTAATACCAATCAAACCTCCTCAATCAGCTTATCTTAATTGAACTCGGAGTACTATCAGTATGGGACCTATTTGATAGTTTCTCTTATCCAACGAAAATCACTTATGAGCTAGTGATTGTGCAACAATCCCGTTTATGTTGCCACAGTCGTTCTGTACTTGGCAAGTAAGGAACAACTAAGATTTACAAGGGATATTGCCTTTAAAGTCCTCTATTGCTTTCAGGGACTTTACATCAAGAGGGAAAGTTAGATATGGTGGTTCAATCATTACCTACACTTGGCGACATAGTTAATTAGTGCAAGAGGGACTCACTCTCACTCATTTTTGTGCTTGATACTCCTCCCAATAATCAATTGTCATAAAAGTGCTCATGTAAGGGCACAAATGTTGAACCACCTCATCAGAGCTTGAAAATTTTAGTTTTGAAAAGTTTTTGACCGAGGTGATGCACCATGGGTGCTCTCCGCATGAAGGGTGTTTGGCCTTAAATATATAATTAAAAACTAAAGCAAACCACATATGGACCCTTACGGTCCATGTCATACCTCACGGACCATGTGGTGGCATTGGCTCGAAATTCCACAAGTTGTATAGCCAAGTAAGGTGACACAGCCAGTGGTACGATCCATTTGGAGGGGTATGGACCCTACACCCTTCCGTATGGCTTCTAGAGTGAAAATATTTCTACGTATGGAATCACGGTCTTATAACTTCATCATGGGAAATTTTCCAAGGAGAGGGATACAGGCATTGTCACGAACCGTGTGGCCTCCCGTGAGGGTGATTGTGTTGAAAATTTCTATGTGCTCGGATTACCATTCTAGACCTTCATCAAGGGAAATTTTCTAAGTGTTGTTTAATGGATGAGTATACGGTTCGTATGGTGTGTCACTGACTGTATAGTCCTCTTTGAAGTGACGACGTTCAATTTTTCATCTCATTTCATTAATAGTGTTAAAAAAATTATGGTTTATTCTAAGGGTCTCTTGTGACTTCTTGTGCTACCAAAAGTCTTCCTAATGACTTGAACTTCATTCCTATCGTTCAATTTTGTTCCTCACTTTTGAAAATCCTCTCAACTCACTCTTAAATCCCTTTCATGGAAATCTTGTGGGTTTTAAGCTTTGGAATCAAGGAAGGGCTTTTTCTTCACAAAATTTCTTCTCAAATCTTCTTCATTAGCTAAGGTATATGGGTTTGATTCTTAGTCCCTTTCAAACAAGAAGACCCAACCTCTTTTACACTCAATTTCATGGAATTTTAGCTACTTTAAATATGGAGTTTCAATATTATGGTCTATTAAATTCAATTGATGTATGAATTGTGCTTTATGGACGACTTTAAGTTAATTTAAGCCCTAATATGTTGAATTACACCATTATTATGAAAATATAAATATACATTCTCCCTTTAAAGCTTGATTTGTTCATGGATATTCTATATTATGATTTAAATGTAAATTTTACTTATGTATTTACTTGAATTACATAATGTATTATTGATTTAAGTTTGAATATCTTTCACCAATGCTTATCTTATCTCACTTATAGCATATGCATTCATGAGCATAAGATTTTATGAAAATTATGAAGTGGGTTAAGCCCAATAATATTTCTATATATGATTTTGATAAGATATTGGTTATGACAATAATGTGATCACATAAATATCCATGATTGTGGCTCTTTGAGCATGTTGGGTGCTTGCACAATCTTATGTATGTGAATGGGTCATTCCTACGCATGAGTGTCATGATTATTGACTATGATTTGGCTTTTGAGTTTAATTATGAATGTATGAGAAATATGTTTCGTTTTAAATCTAAATGTGCATTGAAATGATTTGAAGGAATTATTGTCTCTTTTGAAATTATGTATGTTTATAAGTATTCTTTTGGGATGATGAATTAACACGATGGATTGGGGGCGTCGATCCTATCCCCAAGGGTCCTCTCCATTTCCTTGAACTATGTGCCAGCATAGGTATATATGGTAACCCTCATCGAAATAGGAGACCTGTAAGGTGCGATTACAATATGAATATGATATGATGAAATTGTGAAAGTCCTATCCAAAATGGGAGACCCGTAAGGAAGGCCGCTTCTCTGAAATGGGAGGACCGTAAAGAGAAGTATGGTTTACATTTTGCAAGTTACCACCTTTTTTATGTTGTGGGGATAATATTGGGATTTCAAGTAATAGCTCGCTTGCTCTTATATGTCGGTTGAGGTCTCATACCCATTATATATATGAGCATTATTGTATATCATGCATCATCAATCTCGTGGAATATTGTATATTATCTCTCTTTCTACATACCTCATCTAAATTATGTGCTCTTGTCAATTAACATTAAATGCAGGTTTGGTAAGTCATGTGCACTGTATGCCTACATAGTTAGTACATTCAGACGTATTAACACGTACTTTTGTCTACAGAATCTCACCATGTAGGGACTAAGGATTACGTTTTTCGACCGTATAATGCCTAGCATGGATCTTGAGTTTTGCTTGCTGTGGTGAGCCTATCTTCCAATGACAGAACACCTTTCCTCTACTTATGGTGTTTTATTTATGTATTTACTTTGAGGGTGAGCCTGGGGTATGTCTTGGCCCCCGTCTTACCTTATGATTAGAGGTATTATTGGAAAATTTTTAAACTCATTTATAATTACGGGTTATGTGTTATGATTGGAGGTAATGTTATGGCTTTGGATACTTAATAGTTATTGTTATATGAATTAGTTGTGATCCTTATGATATGGTTATATGTATGATGTGAAAGATCCTAAGTCCCGAATTGGCCCCCTAGAGTGAGTTATACTTAACTGCCCCTTAGTGTTTATGTGCTACATGCTTTGTGCATTTATGTTACTCCCAATCCCTATGACATCACCAGTGTCAGTCCCATTCTCCTATCGCCTAGAATTATGTGTTTAATATTATTTTGTACTTCCGAATAGATGATGTGAAGATGGATACAATAAGGCTCATTTGGGAAGTCTTGGGTTCTCATTTACTATGTCACTCCTAGACCCCAGGTCTGGGTCGTGACAAGCTTGGTATTAGAGAACTACGTTTGTAAATGATCCTCAGAGTCTAACATGGCATGTCAAGTAGAGTTCTATTAATTGGTGTGAAGCGCACCAATCCTATGAATAGGAGGCTACAATGATGTTCTAGGAATTTTCTCACTTCTCAATGGCTAATGTCCTGCTATGATTTGTATGCTTAGTTTTCTTAACATGATGGTTTCATTGCTCTATTACAGAAGATGCCTCGAAGAAGAGATCCCCAACGAATACCAGCCCCGGCTAATAAGGGTTATGCACCTCAAGGACCCATAGAAGAGCCAATCTCTAATGGTGAATTTCATACGCCCTTTAACATGCTTTCCCAAGCGGTAACCTCTCAGACTAAGCAGACTAGTCCTCCTAGGGATCCCACTCTAGCCTCTGGGGTGAGAGATTTCACCCGGGTGAACCCTCTAGAGTTCTATGGGTCAAAAGCTAATTAGAATGCTCAAGAGTTCATTGATGATCTCACCAAGGTGTTGAATTTCATGGGAGTCACTTTGGAAGAGAAAGCTATGTTGGTTGCTTATCAGTTGAAAGATGTGGCTCAGGTGTGGCACACCCAATGATCAATAGAGAGGGTTTGTGATAATGTTGTTGATTGGGAGGAGTTCAAGTTGGCCTTTCTGGATCGCTTCTTCCCTCTTTAACTTAAGGAGGCACAGACTAAGAAGTTTATCAACCTCAACCAGGGTTCTATGAGTGTGAGGGACTATGCCCTCATGTTCACTAAGCTCTCGAAGTGTGCTCATATGGTTGTGGCGGACCCCTGTGAAAAAATGCATGAGATCATTTTTGGTGTCTCAAATTTGGTGGTGAAAAAGTGTCATATATCCATGTTAATACGAGATATAGACATCTCTAGGCTCATGGTATATGCGATGCAAATTAAAGGGGAGAATCTCAAGGAGAGGAGAGTGCACGATCCTAAGAGGGATTGATATGAAAGTGGGTTCTCTAACGGTGGTGGTTTTGGTCTCTTCCAATAGGGATAAGGTTCTAATCTCGGGTTGCTAATATTAGGATGCCTCCACCTAGGGCATAAGTCAGAGGTGGGCCAATGCCTCCCTTATGTGCTACTTGTGGGAAGAATCATTCAGGTACGTGTTGGAGGAACTTGGGTGCATGGTATGGGTGTAGGAATATGAACTACAAGATCTTTAATATCCCTAGGAATGCTTAGATAGGTCAAGGTCAGTTAGTTCAAGGGGGTCAAGGCTAGGAAAGGGATCCACTGGGTGTTGCCTCGAGGAAAAACAGGTTTTATGCTCTTTATGCTCGCCAGGATGTTGAGGGGCTCCAGATATTCTGATTGGTATGTTGAAAGTCTTTGATTTTGATGCTTATGCTTTTCTTGATATGGATGTGACCTCTATTGGCTATCAAGTTTGGTTTGAGTCCTGAAATTTTAAGGGAGCCCTTTTTTGATTTATACTCTCATTGGTGAATTCGTTGTTACTCATACACTTTATTGCGGTTGTCCCATTTCTGTGATGCATAATGTCTTTTTGTGTGATCTTTTGGAGCTTGAGATGTTTGATTTTGATATGATTTGGGTGATGGATTGGTCACATGCATCGTATGCCTATATAGATTGTCAAGCCCATAAGGTCAAGTTGTAACTTCCAGATGAGCCCATTCTTGAATAGAAGGGTAGTGACTTCGTTATTAAGGTTTGGTTTATTTCCTACCTTAAGGCCCAAAAGATGATCTCCAAGGGTCGTATTTACCATATTGTGAGGGTTAAGGATGTGCAGTCCGAGTCACCTACACTAGAATTGGTCCTGGTGGTGAATGAGTTTCCGGATGTGTTCCTTGAAGACTTGCCCGTTATTCCTCTCGAAAGGGAAGTACACTTTGGCATAGATCTTCTCCCAGACACTCAACCAATCTTCATTCCTCCTTATTGTATGACATCAACTAAGTTCAAGGAGTTGAAGGATTAGTTGAAGGATTTGTTGGAGAAGGGTTTCATTAGGCCAAGTATATCTCCATGGGGTGGTCCAGTGTTATTTGTAAGAAAGAAAGATGAATCTCTTTGGATGTGCATTGATTATAGGCAATTGAAAAAGGTAACAATCATGAATAAGTATCTATTGCCTAGAATCGATGACATGTTTGATCAATTACAAGGGGCCACACATTTCTCAAAGATTAACCTCTATTCTGATTATCATCAGTTGAAGGTGAGGGAGTGTGATATTCCCAAGAAGGCTTTTTGGACAGGGTATGGGCATTTCAAATTTGTGCTGATGTCAATTAGTTTGACTAACGCTTCGGCTGTGCATATGGATCTCATGAATTGAGTGTTCAAGCCATTTCTGAATAGTTTTGTGGTTGTTTTCACTAATGATATTCTTATTTTTTTCCCGAATTGAACGAGAGCATATGGATTATTTGAGGTTTGTTCTTCAAACCTTGAGGGCGAAGATGTTATATGCTAAGTTTTGTAAATGTGAGTTATTTTTGGGTGAAGTTTTTTGCTAGGTCATGTGGTGTCCGGTGATGTTATTAAGGCTGACCTGAAGAAGTCTGAGGCCGTGAAGAAATGACCTAGAACATTCCTTTGGATATTTTGAGTTTTCTTGGGTTGGCTGGCTATTATAGGAGGTTCATGAAAGGTTCTCATCTATTTCATCTCCATTTACCAAGTTGACCCAATAGAAGGCTAGATTTGTGTGGTGGAAGGAATATGAAAGAGCTCTTATACTTTGAAGGATCGACTTACATCGGTGAAACACCCCAAAAAGTGCTCGAAATTGTTCCTCGGAAATGCCTATAATTGTAGTTTTCATATATCTCAAAATACATTCATGATATAAAAAATCCTACTTCATATTAATGAACAGCGGGCAAAATTGAGTGGGAAAACGTTATAACTCGAATTTCAGAAGACCCATAGCAAAAAAGGAATTTCACCAAAATTTCAACTTCCAGAAGTTGTTCGCATTGTCTCTGCGATGCAGAGCATTCACAAATTAGTGTATTTTGTTCCCAATTTTTCCTATTTCAGCGTAAGGCTTTGGTGCCTTGGGCCTAAGCCTTCCTATGCAAAAAAAACCTATACTTAGTCATTTTTCAAAACCATATCATTCACAACACTATCAAAACCCTCTCTAACACGTTGCCAAATATTTCATCCAAATTCATATTACACAAACTCATTTCTGGATCTCAAGAAATTTATTCAAGCTTCAATTTCTCGTTCAAATCTTCTTAAAGGAAATTTTCACTGTTGAGGTATGTGGGTTTCAACTATTAGGTGCTTTCACCCATGGTACACAACCTTCCTTTTTATGTAAATTACATGTTTTCAAGATGGTTTATCTATGGGTGTCTCTTATTATAAAATTTGGTCGTAAGATATGTTGGGGTTTCATAAACTGTAGACTACGAAACGCTGCAAAATGTGCCCAAAAATGTACCTCGAAAATTCCCATAATCGTAATTTCCATATATATCAAAATTTGTACGTGATATCAAAAATCCAACTTCATATTCTTGATTCGGGAGAAAACTTGAGTGGGAAATGAGTCTAACCCTGATCACAAAGCAACCATAGCAAAATTTGATTTACCCAAGTTTGTGCAAAACAATAGCAGTCCGCGTTGGCTCCGCGATGTGGAGCCGTCTCAGAGCAGTGTATTTTGTTTTGACCGCACCTTGTTTAGGAGGTACTATGCCTCAACCTCTATGATGGAGGGTGCTATGTCCATCTACCAGTTAAGGAGTATATGCCTTGACAACTATGATGTGGGGTGCTATCCCCATCTACCATGTTGAGGGGTATATACCTTAACCTATTTGATGGTGGGTACTATGCCCATCCACCAATTTAAGGGTAGATACCTCAATCAACATCCAAGGGGGTGGTAGGCCTTGGATTCCATGTACTAGTCCCTTGGTCTATGATGGTGGTCTCCTCTTACACATGTATCATTTTCTATATAAGAATGTTATAATTTGAACATTAATATACATACTATGTTTCTAATATACTATCTCTTGCTTATGATTATGCATTTTGATTAAGTTGCCTATCTCTTGCAGCATTACATCCTACATACTTAGTACATCCAAATGTACTAACACATACTCTATGCCTACATGATGTTACCATGTAGGAACCAAAGCCCCTCACAATAATCATCCCCATGGCTAGTTAACCATTTTTATGATAAGCTATTGTTGAGTCCTCAAGTTTGGAAACACTAGCTTTGCACTCTTACTTTTTCTCTTTCCTTATGTTACACGTTGATACTAAAAAGGTGAGCCTGAAAAGTGATATCCCAATCTATGGTAGATATGTTATTGTACAAGTTATGTAATTATGCTTAAGCTTGACTCTTTTGATGATCTATACTATTAAAGATTTCCCTTAGTCTCTCTATCCTTATTTCTATTCTCTTATTGTTGTTTAATTGGTTATTCGACTAAGGATGTGTAAATGATATACTAAGAGCCTTGCTTGGTATCCACTATAGGTTCCCTTTCACCATGTCACGTCCAGGCCCTAGGCTTGCGTTGTGGCAAACTTGGTATCAGAGCACTAGGTGGTTAATGATCCTTGGCATCCAACACACCACGTCCATTAGAGTTCATTCATGGTTGTGAAGTACACAGCAACAATAAGTAAGAGGCGTTGAGGCGTTTTAGGAAATGTTTCCCTTCTTTTAGATGTACATGGATCTATAGAAGTTAAGATAAACCTTTCCCCTAATGAGTGTTCTTTTCTATGCTAGATCATGCCTATCCGAAGAGGAAGAAGAGCTCGTACACCTGAAGAACAATCGGCTTATGAAGAGTACCGAGATGATATTGCCATGTTAGCACAAGCTATGACTAGTCAAATCAACAATGGGCCCAAGTCCCTCACGCTCCTACTCTGGCATCTACGGTAATGGACTTTATGAAGATGAACCCACCTGAGTTCCATGGGTCTAAAGTGGATGAAGACCCTTAAGAATTTATTGATGGGGTGTACAAAGTGTTATCTATCATGGGTATTAGATTAGAAGACAAAGAAGAGTTGGCGGCCTAAAAACTCAAGGGGTGGCCTAAATATGGTTCACTCAATGGAAGGAGAGATGGGGAACAACAATGTGAACCTTTGGGAGGAATTTACAGCGGCATTTTTTAACCAGTTCTTTCCTCTTAAGCTAAGGGAGGCCAAAATGATGGAATTCATGAATTTTAAGCAAGGGCCCATGAGTGTGAGGGGGTATGCCCTCAAGTTCAACGAACTCTCCAAATATGCTCCACAATTACTGGTCGATCCAAGGTCTAGGATGAACATGTTTGTGATGGGTGTGTCCGACTAGGTAAATGAAGAATGTCATGCAGCCATATTGATAGGTGATATGGACTTGTCCAGCCTCATGACTTATGCCAAACAATTAGAGGGGTCAAAGTCTAGAAAGAGAAGGGTTAATAAGGACAAGTGGGCCCGTTTTGAGGGTTGATTCCAAAGTCCCAAGGTGTGGCTGGTTCCATCAAGGCCAAAGTTCTTCCAATACTCATACTATAAGGTTTCTTAATGACAACCTAAGGGTCCAAGGTGGTGGTGGTTGTGTGGTGCCTAATGATAGCTGCTCATGATGTGGTAGTGGCCATGATGGCCCATGTTTAAGGAATTCAAATGCTTGTAATGGATGTGGTGAAGTGGGTCATAAGGTGATTGATTTTCCATGTGCATAACATAAGAGTAGAGATGGCCACCTACAAGGCCAAGGTGGGAATGTGGTTCCTATGGGAAGAGGAGGTCAACAAGGTGGTGCCCTAAGGTACAATTGGTTCTATGCTCTTCAATGAAGGCAAGGGGTTAGTGAGGTGCCCAATATCATCACCGGTATTGTTAAAAGTCTTTAATTTTGATGTGTATGCATTGATAGACTCGGGTGCCACTCTTTCTTTTGTTACTCCTTTTGTTGCCAAAATGTTTCAGGTTGAACCTGAAATATTGTGTGAGCCTTATGAGGTGTCTACTCCCGTTAGTGCGTTGATTGTTTCTAGAAGGGTCTATAAAAATTGTCTCATTTTCATTTTGCATAATGTGTCCTTGTGACTTTATTAGTTTGATATTATGAATTTTGATGTCATTCGTGGGATAGATTGGTTGCATGCATGTTATGTCTCTATTGATTGTAGAACCCATAGGGTCAAATTCAACTTCCATAAGGAACCTGTCCTTGAGTGGGAGAGTCATGATGTGGTGGTCAAGAGTAGGTTGATTTCATTCATTAAGGCCCAAAAGTTGATTTCTAAGGGCTGTCTCTATCAACTTGTGAGGGTTCGGGATGTTGAGTCTAAAGTCCTTCCTATAGAGTCGGTCCCATTAATAAATGTCTTCCTTGATGGCTTTCCCAATAAGCTTTCCGGTATTCCTACCGAAAGGGAAATAGATTTGGGCATAGACAACCTTCTTGATACTCCACCCATTTCTATTCCCCCTTACGTTATGGCCCCGAAGGAGTTGAAAGAGCAATTAAGAGACTTGTCGGAGAAGGGTTTTATTAAGACTAGCCAATTATCTCGGGGTGTACCAGTGTTGTTTCTGAAGAAGAAGGATTGTTCTCTTAGAATGTGTATTGACTACCAGCAACTTAATGGAGTTACCATCAAGAAGAAGTACCCTTTACCAAGGATTGTTGATCTTTTTGACCAACTTCAAGGGGCTAGTAACTTCTCTATGATTTATCCTCGGTCTGGGTATCACCAAGTGAAAGTGAGGGAGTGTGACATTCCCAAGACGACCTTCTGGACTAGATATGGGCTCTATGAATTCATAGTTATGTCTTTTAGGTTGACTAAGACACCAGCTATCTTTATCGATCTTATGAATAGGGTTTTTAAATCCTACCTTGATTTGTTTGTGATGGTATTTATAAGATATCATATTTATTGATGATATCTTGATCTATTCCTATAGTGAGGGGGGAGCCTATGGATCACTTGAGGGTGGTATTACAAATCTTGAGGGAGGAGAAGTTGTATACCAAATATGAGAAGTGTGAGTTTTGGTTGAAAGAGGTCACCTTCCTAGGTCGTGTGGTGTCGGGTGATGTTTTTGAGGTGGATGCTAAGAAGACGAAGGTACATAGAACTTGGCCTAGACCTTTGACTCCATCAGACATTAGAAGTTTCTTGGGCGTAGCGAGTTATTGTTGGAGTTTTGTGAATGGGTTCTCTTCTATTGCTTCTCCCATGGCTAAGTTGACACAAAAGAAGGCAAAGTTTATATGGATCGATGAATGTGAAAAGGGTTTCCAAACATTGAAGGATAAGTATGTCTCCGCTCCTATCTTCTCTCTACCAGAAGGGTTGCAGGGGTTTGTTGTGTATTGTGATTCCTGACGAATTGGTTTGGGTTGTGTTTTGATGCAAAATGGTAAGGTGGTAGCTTATGCCTCCAGGAAACTTAAGGTGCATGATAAGATTATCTTACTGATGATCTTGAATTGGTTGTTGTGGTATTTTCTTTGAAAATTTGGCGTCACAACATGTATGTGGGTTTCGATCCTTGATTTCCTTTCAATCAAGGAGGCCTAAAATATTTTCCAGCAATTTTATGAATTTCTAGCTTACTTTAAATTGGGGTTTTAAATATTATGATTCCTTAAATTCTATCAATGTATGAGTTATGTCTCTCTATGGATTTTACGTTGATTTATGTCCTAAAATAATGAATTACATTGGGTTTATAAAATTATGAATATGCATGTCCCTTTTTAAGGCTTATTTATGTATGGGTAATTATATTATGATTTCAAATGTGAATTTAATTATGTTTTCACTTTATTTTCATATTATAGTGTTGATTTTAGATTGAAACTTAATTATCTATGCTTTTCCCGCATCATTCATGGCATATACATTCATGAATATGTGATATTTTGGAAATTATGAAGTGGGTTAAGCCCAATTTTATTCTATGATATGATTTTGATAAGTTATTGGTTTTGACAAGAATGTGATCACATACATGTCTATGATTTTGTCCCTTTGAGTATTTTTGTTGCTTTCACCATTCTGTATATAAATGGGTTATTCCTCTGCATGAGTATTATGACTATGAAATTATGATTCTTGGAATTTGAGCCTTAGTATGAATTATGATGAATGGTGTTTGGCTTTTAAGCCCAAGTGTGCACTAAAATATTTGGGAAAAAACTATCTCTTTGAAAGCATGTATAAATACGTATTTATAAGTATCTTGTGGGATGATGACTTAGCACTGATGGATTGAGGGTTCCTCTCTCTTTCCTTGAACCATGTGCCTAGGATAGGTTTCCTTTCTGAAATGTGAGGCTCGTAAGGAAAGATGCCTCTGAAATGGGGTTGCCCTTAAGGAGAAGAAATGATATGATATGATACATTTTATGTGAAAGTCCTACGTAGTTGTGAGATGAAGGGATCTTAAATTTAAGGTTAGTGATTGGGTCTATTTGAAGGTCTCACCCATGAAGGGTGTGGTTCGTTTTGGTAGAAAGGGTAAATTGAGTCCAAGATTTGTGGGTCCTTATAAAGTGTTAAGGAGGATTAGTAAGGTGGACTATGAGTTGGAATTGCCCAATGATATGAATATGGTTCATTCGGTCTTCCATGTGTCTATGTTGAGGAAGTGTGTGGGTGACCTAACTACTATTATACTTCTTGATGTTGTGGTTGTTGTTGAAGACAATTTGACTTAAGAAGAGATCCCGGTAGAAATTTTGGATGGACAAGTGAAGAGGTTAAGGAACAAGGATATTATTTCTGTCAAGGTCCTTTGGAGAAACTAAGGCAGACATGAAAAAGAGATACCCCTATCTCTTCCATTCCACTCAAGCATAAGGTATTTGTTGAAGTCCTTTATGTGATTTCAAGTCTTATGTATAAACACTAATGCAAGTTCATGGTGATTTTGACACATATGTTAAGATTTTTGAAAATGGAGTTTAAGTGCATTGTTGCATTCTTGTTGGGGCTGATTCCTTCATGATTACTCTTCTCGTGTATGCTTCTTTGACATTCGGGGACGAATGCTCCCAAGATAGAGATATCGATACACCCCAAAAAGTGCCCGAAAATGTGCCTCGAAAATTTCCATAATCGTGATATCTATATATCTCAAAATTCGTGTGTGATATCCAAAATCCAACTTCATATGTCATGCCCCAAAAAGGTACTCTTGGTGTGCCTGACACTCGAAGACTATTTCTAGCCTCCGAGAAAACCACTTGGCCTCATCGTCACATCATACTCAATAGCAGAGAAAATAACTCAAATAGACACAATATTATTAATGAAAAATCACGAATAGTTTCAAAATAACAAGGTTTTAAATGATACAATACATTTAACGAATCACTCACTCAATGTATATGAAGCCTCTACTCCACAATCCCGATGGTGCCATGACAGACCATAGACAACTCAAATAGATAAAGTTCTTAATAATAGATAGAAGATAAAAAAGGTTTCTCCAGAATGTAAGGAGAGCTCACCAACTCTGAAGTGTACTGATCTGGATATCAACGATGCACAGGCTGAAGTCCCCTATCTCCAATATCTGCATCATGAAACGATGTAGCACCCAAGGCTTCAATACATAGAATGTACGATAAATCCAATGGCTCAAATGTAATAATATCTATAATAAGCTCAAGAATGCTAACTACACACCTCAACTTATGCTCAGCTCAGTATATAACAGTTTAAAACATTTCTTGCATTCAAACATAATTCATATATACATGGTGAAAGTAAGCTCAAGTTTATAAATCTCATGTTCAATCAAAGTTGCTTAGGAGTTTCTCTTAATCGACATACCTCACACTACCATAAGTTAGGTGATGTACAACGAATTGGCATCGTTGATATGCCCGTCCTATACGTTCCATGGCATGGGATGATCAACTCTCTCTTGGATCTAGGGCAAATATCCACTTGGGGGACAAGTCACCAGAATGACGATATATGACTATCCTACACTGGCAACGTAGTTTTGTGGGTTAAAGTAAAAGTATACTCACCCCCACTCAGTGCTCGATACACCTCCTAAGACTCAAACATGCTCAATTCATCATTTAACTCAATCCTCAATACTCAACCAATAAACTCATCCTCAACCTCATAGAGTTATTTCAATTCATCTCAAATGTTCATCAATTTGTTCAATCAAACACAAGTATGCAACTCTAGTCGATTCAACAATCTTGTAAGTCATCATGCTCGACTAAATTTAAATGGTCATTTGGACACTTTCAACTTTATGTATCAAGTTATATAAATAAGTTTATGATTTAACATGTTTTCATACTCAAGGACTCAAGTATTCTCAATTTGTCATGCTAATCTTGACTTAACATCATATAAACTCATTTCCTGTAGAATGTAAATCTCATGAAATATTATAGTTTTAAGTAGTATAATTCTCACATACTAACAAGAGAATAAATATGATAAAGCTTCTTCATCAATAACTTCTTTTAATCATTTAATTGAAGTAAATAAAGTGACATGTAGGGTCTTCCGATTTAACTTTTATGCATCAAGATAAACTAATCACTCATCATAAATAGTATACTCATAATAAAGTACTTAACATTGCACGAAAATAAACTCATTTACAAAAAATATCTTATTATAAACAACTTAGAAAATAGGAGCAACTTACCATAATAAAATTGCTAAAATGCTCAAATTGACTCGAAAATGACCAGAACCTTCTCAACTCAACTCGGAACTATTTTTCAACACTTTTGTGAGAGCTTTTGCGAGAGAATTGTAGATTTGGGGATTTGTTTCTTGATGTAGAGACTAAGAGGAGGGAGTTTATTTATAGAACTTTTAGGGGGTTATAAGTGTCATTTAATCACTAAAGTATGCGGGTGGTAGGTACACCAACCTTGACCTAGTGATGTCATGGATGACATCAAACCTTGACATAGTGATGTCATTGATGACATCAAAATGGTAGAACTTTCGTCCTCCCTTGGCCAGTCACAAATGGCGCCATTTTGCTCGTCTCGTCGTCCTAAACAAACTTTCCTTTTATGAAAACAACAAATTACTACTCGAACTCCTTGAACTAATTAATTTGTATACTTCATTTTTTTTAAAAAATAAATCCTCCTTACACTATTCCAACTTAAGTAGGCAAAATTTTGAGGTCGTTACATTATATAATCCTTGAATGAAGAAAATATATGTTAAGGGACGAATCCTCTCATGAAATCTAATATTTAATTACCCCTCGACTGACTCATTTAACCATTCAAATAAGGAATGCAGCAAATATAATAATCACATAACATTAACAAGTCATACCAATCCTCAGTCGAACTCTAGAAATCTATCATATCTATGAATGAAAGAAAAACTCAATGAATAGGAATATAGAAGGAATTATTATTGTCAATTCTCTCATCATCTGTAAAATAGAATAAGTGGGGGTATCTGGCCTTCATGTGCTCCTCCACCTCCCAAGTAGCTTCTTCTATGAATTGATTCCTCCACAATACCTTAACAGATGCAGTCCCTTTGTTTCTCAACCTTCAAACCTGGCGATCAAGGATTTGGATAGGAATTTTCTCGTAACTCAAACCATCTTTCACCTCAATATTCTCGACGGACACCACCAATTGCGGATCTCCCAAATATTTCTTAAGCATACAAACGTGGAAAATCAAGTGGATAGCTGATAATTATTGAAGGTAACTCCAACTCATATGCAACTTTGTCCACTTTCTTTAGGACTCAGTAAGTGCCAATGTATCTTGGACACAACTTTCCTTCCTTCCCAAATCTCATCACTCCCTTCATGGGAGACACTTTCACATACACCCAATCACTGATCTCAAATTCTAAGTCTTTTCTTCGGGCAACCATATCAGATTTCTGTAGATGCTATGCAGCTCTCAACTTCTCACAAATAGTCTTAACTTTCTCTACCATCTGGTGAACCAATTCCGGTCTGATCAACTGTGCTTCTCCTACCTGAAACTATCTAAATAGCGATCTACACCTCCTCCCATAGAATGCCTCATACGGGGCCATCTGAATACTAAAATGAAAGCTATTGTTGTAAGCAAACTCTATTAAAGTCTAATGGTTAATCCCAATTACCCTTAAAGTCAATAGTGCATGTTGTCAACATATCCTCCAATGTCTGAATAGTATGTTCTTCTTGGCCATCTGTTTGAGGGTAGCAGGCTATACTTAGATTAACCTAAGTACCCAATCCTTTCTAGAAAGATCTCCAAAACAGAGAGGTGAACTGAGCTCCTCTGTCCGAGATGATGGACAAAGGAACTCCATGCAACCTCACAATCACACGAATGTACAATTTAGCATATTGCTCCATAGTGTTAGTTATTCTGACTAGCAAGAAGTGAGCAAGACTTAGTCATCCTGTCAACTATCACCCAAATCGAATCATGTTGTTTTGGAGACCTTGGTAAATAGGGAATGAAATCCATATTGATTATTTTCCATTTCCATTCAGGAAGCTTAATGTTTTGAGCCAACTTACTTGGTCTCTGATGCTCAACCTTGACTTGCTGGCAATTGGGACACTTCGCAACAAATTCCACAATATCCCTTTTCATCCAATTTCACCATAGACTTCTCGTAAGTCGTGCTACATCTTGGTGTAGCCAGGATGAATGGAATACCTGGAATTATGTGCTTTCACCTTGATTCTTTCTCAAATATTGTCAACATCAGGAACACACAATCTGCCTTAATACCTTAATACCCCATCTCCCCACTTTGGCAAATGCCATAACCTTCTGCTTATGTACATCATCTTTCAACTGCAATAAAATGAGATCTCAGTCTTGCTTTTCCTTCACCGCTGGAACTGAGGATTAAGCAGACCCATTTTTGAGATTAAACCCTCGCTCATTATTCTCTTCAAGTAGTACTCCCAATTTATCCGGTCTATGCACCTCTTTAACCAACTCTTTACTTTCTTCCTCTATATGGGCAATAATCCCCATGGACATCCTGCTAAGAGAATCGGTAACCACATTAGCCTTACATAGATGGTAGAGAATGCTCATGTCGTAGTCCTTGAGCAACTCAAGCCATCTTCTTTGGCTCAAGTTAAGTTCCTTCTAGGGGAAGACATATTGTAGAATTTTATGGTCCGTGAATACATCAACATGCACTCTATAAAAGTAGTAGCACCAGATCTTGAGAGCGAACATTACCCCTGCCAAATTTAATTCATGAGCGGGGTAGTTCTTCACATATACTTTAAGTTGTCTATAAGCATTGGTAATAACCTTCCCTTTTTATATCAACACACATCCCAATCCCACTCTCAAGGCATCACATTAGACAACAAACCCATCAATCTGATCAAGAAAAGTCAGCATTTGTACAGTAGTCAACCTCATCTTTAGCTATAGGAAACACTTCTCACACTCGTCGACCCATTGAAACTTAACCTTCTTCTAAGACAGTCTAGTCAATGGAGCAACTATGGAAGAGAATCCCTCAACAAAGCTTCAATAGTACCAAGCCAACCCCAGAAAACTCGTCATCCTAGTCGGTGAGGTTGGTCTTGGCCAATTCTTAACTGTCTCAATCTTTTGAGTATCCATTCGAATTCCATCCACATAAACCATATGACCTATGAAAGCCACAGATTTGAGAAAAAATTCACACTTAGAAAACTTTACATACGGCTCATGATCTTAGAGCATTTGCACAGCAATCCTGAGGTGATTGGCATGCTCCTCTTCATTTCTAGAATGCATCAAAATGTCATCGATGAACACAATCACGAACGTCTCAAGATACTGCCTGAATACCCTATTCATTAACTTAGTAAATGCTGCAGGTGCATTTGTCAACCCAAACGACATCACCAAAAAATCGAAATGACCATATCCTATTAGAAAAGGTTTCTTGGGGATGTCACATTCTCTTAATTTCAACTGGTAATAGTTTGATCTGAGGTCTATCTTAGAGAAAATAGTGGCACCTTGAAGTTGGTCAAACAAGTCCTTGATTCTCGAAAGGGAATATTTATTCTAAATTATTACCTTATTTAGCTGATGATAGTTGATACACATCCTCAACGAACCATATTTCTTTCAAACAAACAAGACTGGAATGCCCCATGGAGAGACACTCGGCATTATGAATCCTTTTTCTAATAGCTATCTCAATTGTTTCTTCACCTCTTTCAACTCTGCAGGGGCCATCTGATATGACAGAATAGAAATCAGCTTTGTGTCAGGAAAAGCATCATTCCCGAAGTCGATTTCCCTATCAAAATGGATTCCTGGAAAATCCTCAGGAAACTCATTTATAATTAGGACTGACTAGAGAGAAGGGGTCCTAACATCATCTGATTTAACTCGCAAGAGGTCACAGATAAATCCCATAAAAATCAATTTTAAGGCATTAAGGTAAGAAATAAATTTACCCTTTGGCACAACCGAATCTCCCATCCACTCAATAACAGGCTCATTTGGATACTAAAATTGACAGTCCAAGTTCGACAATCAACAGAGGCATAGCAGGCATGAAGCCAATCCATACCAATGATTATATCAAAATCAACCATCTCTAATTTAACCAAATCAGCAGAAGTATCTCTATGATGAATAGATACAACTCGAATAAACTCATCAACAGGAGTAGAAATAGAAAATTGTTGAAGCAAGCACTCAGGAAGAATCTCAAATTTACTCTCCATATAAGGAGATACAAATGATAATGTGGCACCAGGATCCATGAAAACATAACAAGAAAGAGAAAAGACTTGAATCATACCTATCACAACATCTGGTGTAGCCTCTTGGTCTTATCGATTACCCATTTTGTACAGAAAGTTTGGCCCGTTACCTGCCCCTGGTGCAGTCCCCTTTTGGTTAACCCTCATCGACGGTGTTGTTGTAGAGAATTGAGTCTTATTTCTCCATGTCGGACATTCCCTCCGAAGATGACCTGACTGGCCACACTTATAGCAACCAATCCCTACATCTCTACATTTTCCCAGATGCATTTTTCCACATTTCCCGCAAGGTGGCCTCTCTTTAGAGCTAAGAGTCACGCAGGCTTGTGAACCCTGTGCCCTAAAGTTTGGCTGGCCCTGAGACTTTTGATCATACCTGTGGCTCGGAGCTGTGTACTAGATGAAGACGGTGCATATCCTGAGGTCCTCTTTTGGAAGTAGGACTTACTCCCTTGCCCTTCTTGTGCTGGCTTACATTCTCCATTCACATGCTTGCCTATCCAAGGTACAAACCTCCTCAACCTTGCTCTCATATTCGGGACCATCTGTGTAGCGTAACAGGACAGCTGGATGAATTTTAAGCTATACTCATTCACCGTCAATCCCCCTTGTTTCAAGTTTACGAACTCCTCAACCTTCTCCCCTCTCAACTCCTGAGGGAAAAAGTGATTGAGAAAGGCACCTTCAAACTTATCCAAAGCAGCAAGCTCAACATTTTCTCCCCGACTCTCTTCCCATTGATTGTACCAAACATTAGCCACATCCTTGAGTTGGTAAGCAGCAAGCTCAACATCCTTAGTCTCAATCGCATGTACGGTCTTCAACATCTTCCACGTCTTATCAATGAAGTTTTGAGGATTCTCTTCAACTTTTGAGCTAGAGTAGACAGGTGGATTTATCCTAAGAATATCCATTAGCCTGGAAGCAGCTGTGGGCTCTTGAGAGTTAGAGTTAGGGGCTGGTGAACCCCGATACCCATTCTAAGTAGCTACTAAATGGGAATCATAGCTATGGATTCTTGAAGGCCTTTAAAGTAGGAGCAGGTGGAGCAGTAGGTGTCACAGGGAGAGCAGTAGTCCTGGGCGGTCGGCCTCAGCCCCTCGTTTCCATTGGAGGAGAAACCTCTGAAGTAGGGTTCTCGGTAGTGCTAACTGAGGTATTTCTCTGGGTTATAACATTCTTGGAGGCATGATCTACAATCGCGTATTGCACAAATCAGAAAAGAAATTTCAAGAGTTTTCAACTCTATTGTATGAACCCAGATCATAAGAAAGGGTAACTGTTCCGAATGTCCTATAGTTTCCTGTATATGAAGTTTGGTACACAACACACACATAAACAAGACTATAATAGGCACGGCTTCATAGACTCCCCAAGAATCTTGAACTCTGTGCTTTGATACCAAGTTTGTCATGCCCAGAGAGGGTACTCTTGGCTTGGCTGGCACTTAAAGATAATAGCTAGCCTTCGAGCGAACCACTTGGCCTCATCATCACATCATACTCAACAGCGGAAGAAATAACTCAAATAGACACAATATTATTAATGAAAACTCACTCATAGTTTCAAAAGAAAAATGTATGAAATGATACAATACATTTAACATATCACTTAATGTCTATAAACCCTCTACTCAACAATCAAGACGGTGCCATGACAGCCCATAGACACCTCAAATAGATAAAGTTCCTAATAAAAGGCAAAACATAAATAGGGCTTCTCCAGAATGTAAGGAGAGCTCACCAACTCTGAAGTGTACTGATCTGGATCTCAGTGATGCGTAGGCTAAAATCCCCTATCTCCAATAGCTGCATCATGAAATGATGAAGCACCTAAGGCGTCAGTACATGGAATGTACGATAAGTCCAATGGCTCAAATGTAATAATAATAATAATAATAATAATAATAGCAATAATAAGCTCAAGAATGCTCACCTCGACTCCTCAACTCATGCTCAGCTTAGTATATAACAATTTAAAACATTTCATACATTCAAACATAATACATCTATACATGGTGAAAGTAAGCTCAAGTTTGTAAATCTCATGCTCAATCAAAGTTACTTAGGAGTTTCTCTTAACCGACATACCCCCCACCACCATAAGTTAAGTGATGTACAATGAATTGGCATCATTGCTATGCCCATCCTATACGTGCCATGGCATAGGAGATCAACTCTCTCTTGGATCCAGGGTTAATGTCCACTTGTGGGACGAGTCACCAGAACAATGTTGTATGACTATCCTTTGCTGCCAACGTAGTTTTATGGGTTAAAGTGAAGTATACTTGCTCCTTGCTCGGTGTTCTATACTCCTCCAAAGACTTAATCATGCTATACTCATCATTTTGTTTAATACTTTATACTCAACCAATCAACTCATCCTCAACCTCATAGGGTTATTTCAATTCATCTCCAATATTCATCAATTATTTCAATCAAATACAGGTACTCAACTCTAGTCGATTCAAAACTCATATAATTCATCATGATCGACTAAATTTAAATAGTCATTTGGACTCTTTCAACTTTAGGCATCAATTTATATAAGCAAGTTTATGATTTAACTTGTTTTCATGCTCAAGGAATCAAGTATTCTCAATACTTCATGTTAATCTCGACTTAACTTCATATAAACTCATTTCCTATAGAATGTAAATCTCAAGATATAATATAGTTTTAAGTATTTCAATTATCACATCATAACAAGAGAATAAATACGATAAAGCTTCTTCATCAATAACTTCTTTTAATAATTTAATTCAAGTAAATAAAGTGACATTAGAGTCTATCGAATTCATCACTAATCATAAATAATATCCTCATAAAAAAAGTACTTAAAAATATATGAAAATAGGCTCATTTATATAAAATATCATATTATAAAAGATTTATAAAATAGTTGCAACTTACCATCAAATTGACTCGTAAGTGACCCGAACCTTCTCAGCTCAACTCGTAACTATTTTTCAACACATTTGAGAGAGTTTTTGGGAGAGAACTGTAGATTTGGGGTTTTGTTTCTTGATGTATAGACTAAGAGGAAGGGGGGTTATTTTATTGAACTTTTAGGGAGTTATAAGTGTCATTTAGTCACTAACATAGGTAGGTCGTAGGTACACCAACCTTGACCTAGTGATGTCATGGATGAAATAAAACCTTGACATAGTGATGTCATGGATGACATCAAACCTTGACATAATTATCTCATGGATGACATCAAAATGGTAGAATTTTTGTCCTTTTTTAGCCAGTCACAAATGGCGCCATTTTGCTAGTTTCGTCGTCCCAAACAAACTTTCGTTTTATGAAAACTTCAAATCCCGACTCTGACTCCTTGAACTATTTAATTTGCATACTTCCTCTTTTTTTTAAAAAAAAATCCTCTTTATACTATTCCAACTCAAGTAGACAAAATATCTGGGTCATTACATCATAAACTTCATCGGGGGAAAAATTTATTAGGGAATGGGTCTAACCCCGATTTTAGACCAACAGTAGAAAAATTTTATTTTCTCAAGTTCGCGTATAAAGTGGCAGTCCGCATTAGCTCCGCGACTTGGAGCCGTCGTTGAGTAGTGTATTTCGCTGCAATTTTCTTATTTCAACCTAAGGCCTTGGGTTCTTTGTCCTAAGCCTTCCTATGCGTAAAAAAACTATACTTAGTCATTTTTCAACCCCATATCATTGAAGACATTCCTGAAAACAATCTTAAATACTTAGCCAAATATTTCAGAAAATCTTCATCAAGAAGGACAAGATTAGGTAGAGGACATGATGTCCCATATTTAAAGGACACCAATGCTTGTTATAGGTATGGTGAAGTGGGTCATAAGGTGATTGATTGTTCAGGTGCACAACATAAGGGTAGAGATGGCCGCTCACAAGGCCGAGGTGCAAATGTTGTTCCTATGGGAAGACGAGGTCAACAGGGTGGTGCCCCAAGACATAATTGGTTATATTCTCTTGAAGGGAGGCAAGAGGTTGATGAGGCACTTGATGTTGTCACCGGTACGTTAAAAGTCTTTGATTTTGGTATATATGCATCAATATACATGGGTGCCACTCTTTTTTTTATTACTCCTTTTGTTGACAGAAAGTATAATGTTGAACCCCAATTATTGTGTGAGCCTTATGAGGTGTCTACTCCTGTTGGTGCATCAAATGTTGCTAGAAGGGACTATAGAAATTATCCCATTTTCATTTTGCATAAAATGTTGCCTTGTGATTTTATTGAGTTGGATAAGGTGGATTTTGATGTCATTCTTGAAATAGATTGGTTGCATGCATATTATAACTCTATTGATTGTACAACCTATAGGATCAAATACCAATTTCCTAATGAACCCGTCCTTGAGTGGGAAAGTCATGGTGTGGTGGTCAAGGGTAGGTTTATTTCATTCATTAAAGCCCAAAAGTGCATTTCAAAGGAGTGTCTCTATCATCTTGTAAGGGTTAGAGATGTTGAGTCCAAAGTCCTTCGTATAGAGTTGGTCTGGGTGGTGAATGAGTTCTATGATGTCTTTCCTAATGAAATTCCCGGTATTCCTCCCGAAAGGGAAATAAATTTTGGCATATACCTCCTTCTATACACTCAAAATATTTCTATTCCCCTTACCCTATGGCACCGATGGATGTCACAACCCAAGCCCAAGGCCCAGACGTGACATGGCGCATGGGGAACCGAAGGGATCCCAAGCAAGTCTTTTAACAAATCATTACACATCCTGGGTTGTGGAATACAACAACAATAGAGTAATTTAGGGGCAACGAGGCTAAGGGACAACTTCCATATCTTAAACATCATGAGTCCAAAGAGAGTCAAAGCTAATAACATTACACATGACATGTCCAACAACACCTCTGCTGCATAGACAAGAGCGGGGACATAGACATGCTATTGGGCTCACCCTCAAAGTCAACATATACATAAAAGAAGATAGCCTTTAAATATTATATGAGATCATAAACATCATCCCCGATAAGCAGGACTCACTAAAGAGCTTGAGAGAAGTCGTACTAGCCACGTGGAGGTGGATGATCAAGTGGGGCTCCGGTTCCTACATGGTGACATCATGTAGGCATAGAATATGCATTAGTACATTTGAATGTAGTATGTAGAACCAGGGTGAATAGAATACTGAGAACCATGTGCCTCATCAAGAATCTCTTACATAACCCACCTTGGTACCTAAGGGAACCATCTCCCCCTTGGGAGAAAACCTCCACCTTTCCCTCTTTCACCAAGGCTCTTAATTCTATCAACCTTATCAACCAAGGAAGACTTTGAATCATCTACAACCACAACACCACCATCATCCACTTTTTCCAACCTAACTCATAATATAGCCAACAGATGGACCTACCTAGTCACCTCTATGCTACCATCATCAACGTGAACAAGGCTTCCCATGAAAACCCTACTCAAAGCATCAACCACAATATTAGTCTCACCGGGATGATAATACAAACTCATATCACAATCCATACGTAGATCTAACCACCTCCTTTTTCTCAAGCTAAGATCCCTTTGGTCGAAAATGTGTTAGAGACTCTAGTGAATGGTAATATATCAACATGTATCCTATACAACCAATGACATCAAATTTTTGAAGCAAAATCACGATGTCCAACATAAGTTCTTAAGTAAGATAATCCTTCTTATGAAAATCATAAAACCGATTGTGCCTTGGGGCACCATCTTGTCAGCCACCTCTACCTGAAGTAACCATATTGGCACCCCAGCCTTGAGGATAGACATCATTACCCATCTTGCAATCATGAGGGCAATCAACCTTCTTGTGACCCACTTCTCCACAACTATAACATGTATTAGTGTCTCTCAAGTATGGGCCCTTATGACCCTTACTACATCCTGGGCACACATCAGTAGGAACCACACACCAACACCTTGGTTCCTTGGGAAGTAATTGGAAAATCCGCTATTAGAAGCATGAGAAGACCCTTGGCCTTGGTGGAACCGGACACCCCTTCGGCTTTGCAACTTCCCCTCAAAATAGTCCCTCTTTGCCTCATTACTCCTTCTTTTTCTCAACTTTTCCTCCTCAATTTGTTTGGCGTAAGTCATTAAATGGGACAAGTCCATGTCACCAATCAACATGGCAGACCGACACTTCTCACTCACCGAGTTAGAAACAACCATCACAATTTTGTCCATCCTAGACCTTGAGTCGGCCACCCAGTGTGGAGCATATTTTGAAACATGTTGAACTTGAGGGCGTACTCCCTCACACTCATAGACCCTTGCCTCAAATTCATAAATTCCACCAATTTGGCTTTTGTAAGCTCAAGAGGGAAGAACTGATTAAGGAAAGTTGCCTTGAACTCCTTCTAAAGTTCCACATTTTTGACCCTCTTCTCCTATTTCCATTGATTGAATTATATTTATGCTACACCTTTGACTTGGTAGGCCTTCAACTCTGCCTTATCCTTCGACCTCACACCCAGGATAGCCAAAATCTTGTAAATCATTAATGAATTCTTGAAGGTCCTCACTCAACATTGACCCATGGAATTCTAGGGTATTCATCTTCACGAAATCTCTCACCCGAGATGTTGATGTAGGATATTGAGGGGCTTGGGCCCCTTGGTTGGCTTGATTAGCCACAACTTCTGTAAACAAGATGAGAGTATCTTTAAGATCTCCATAAGAAGGTTGCTCCTCGGGTGTGCCGGCTCATCTTTCTCTCACGTTAGGCATGATCTAGCATAGTAAAAGACAATTGTTAGGGGAAAAAACTTACCTCAACTTCTATAGCACAACATAGAGTAAGAAAAGGGGAAACGTTTCCTAAATGCCTCATAGCCTCTTACTCAAAATTATGGTGCACAACACAACTATGAATATGACTCTAATTGACATGATATGTTGGATGCCGAGGACATAACAACCTAGTGCTCTGATACCAAGGTTATCACGACCTAAGCTTAGAACCAAGATGTGACATGGTGCATGGGGGACCCGAAGGTATCCCAAGCAAGCCTTTTAACATATCATTACACAAACTTGGTCGCAGGAGCAGTAAAATACAACAAGAGTAGAGAAATAAGGACAACGAGGCTAAGGGAAAAACTTCCATAACATAAATATCAAGAGTGAAGAGAGAGTCAAAGCTCATAACATTACATACGACATGTCCAACAATACCTCTGCTACATAGAAAAGAGCGGGGGCCAAGACAAGCTACCGGACTCAACTTCATAGTAAACATGTACATAAAAGAATATAGTCTTGAAACATAGTATGAGATCATAAATATCATCCCCGAAATGGAGGACTTACCAAAAAGCTTGAGAAAAGTCCTACTAGCCACATGGAGAAGGATGATCAAGTGGGGCTAAAGTGCCTTCATGGTGACATTATGTTGGCATAGAGTATCCGTTAGCATGTTTGAATGTATTAAGTATGTATGCAATCCAATAAGAGATGGGTAACATAATCGAAATGCACAAGTATAGGCAATGAATAGCATATAACAATATAGCATGCATGTGAGATACTATGAAGTAAAGCATGCTTATATAGGACATATATATGTGCAAGATGAGACCACTATCATATTGGTAATTGTCGAACCCTACCACCCTAGGTGATTGATGTACCAACTCTATCAATTAGTCGGTGGATCATCGCACCCTACCATCCTTGGTGACCGATATATAAACCCCCCGACATGGTTAGTGGATCGTCATACCCTATAAACCTTGGTGACCGAGGTACAAAACCCCATAAAGTTACCAAGGTATAAATCCCTTGTTATGGTTATCAAGGTAAAAACCCCTCGACATGGTTACCCGGTGCGCAACCCCTGAGTAAGGCATGGCCACATTCCAACACTATATAGAATAAACCATATACATATGTTCATTTCATAATCATATAGTCATTCAACTTATAAGATATGCATTGGACCTTCAATTCCTCAAGAAATCATAATCCAGACATTTTATGAAACTCTTGGTCGGTGTGTATTGCTAGTCTAAAACCATGTAATTCAAGAGTGACATCATGGTAGGAAATTCAATTAAAACGAACAATAGATACTTGGTAACACCCTAAAGAAATATACATCAAAGCCCTTCATAATTTCATACAATAGATCTTACATTCATAGCTCAAAATATAATAAAACAACCATGATTTCATAAAACCCTAACATAGTGTGCAGTTATATTCATAATAGATAAGACCTATGAGTAAATCAACTTTAAATCATGTAATTTTAGGTAAAAGGGAGCTTGGATATCATGTGTGAAAGGAACCCGTGAAAAAACCTCACATACCTTGACATCGGAGAATCCTTGAAGAAGATTGGAGATGGAGACTTGAAGGTTGCATGAGAACCTTAAGATCTGAACGAGTGTTAAGACTTGAATTAGGAGATGAAATATTGGCTAACAGTTTGAGTGAGTATTTGGGAAGGTCTTGAATGATAGGAAGGTGAAATAAGGCTATGTATAGGAATTTTCACGCATGGGAACACTTAGACCCAGGACCCTAAAGCCTTGGATCGAACTTGAAAAAACTAGCCAAAAGTTGGCTAAGTGTTTGAGTGAGTATTTGGGAATGTCTTGAATAATAGGAGGGTGAAATAAGGCTATGTATAGGCATTTTCATGCATAGGAATACTTAGGACCAAGACCCAAAAGCCTTGGATCGAAGTTAAAAAACTATACAA
Source organism: Solanum clarkiae (assembly GCA_011800125.2). NCBI lineage: Eukaryota > Viridiplantae > Streptophyta > Magnoliopsida > Solanales > Solanaceae > Solanum > Solanum clarkiae. The sequence continues at coordinate 28,476 of JAABOM020058497.1, read as the reverse complement.
AAGTTGTACTGAGGTGCGCCTTTGGTGTGTCATGCCAGGGGCGAGAAAACCTAATTGGAAATTATGTTTTTGTGAAAACTAAATTTTGATTCGTTTGCTCTGAAATTGGGGTTAGATCCATTACCCACTCAATTTGACCCCCTGAGGAACATTATGGGGTCGTATTTTTGATATCAGTCCTGGATTTTTGAGATATATGAAAATTATAATTCCGGATACTTTCGAGCCATTTTTTGGGAACTTTTTCTTTTTTTCAGTGGAGTTGAAGGAGTTGAAAGAGTAATTAAGGGACTTGTTAGAGAAGAGTTTTATTAGGCCTAGCCAATCACCTTGGGGTGCACCGGTGTTGTTTGTGAAGAAGAAGGATGGTTCTCTTAGAATGTGTATTGATTACCGATAACTTAATAGAGGCATCATAAAGAATATGTACCATTTACCAAGGATTGATGATCTTTTTAAACAACTTCACGGGGCAAGTCACTTCTCTAAGAATTATCTTCGGTTCGGGTATCACCAAGTGAAAGTGAGGGAGTGTGACATTCCTAAGATAGCCTTTCGAACTAGATATTGGCACTATGAATTCGTGGTTATGTCTTTTGTGTTGACCAATGCACCGGCTATCTTCATGGATCTTATGAATAGGGTGTTATGAATGGTGGTAGTTGTAAGATATCGTATTTATTGATGATATCTTGATCTATTCCCATAGTGAGGGGGAGCATGTGGATCACCTGAGGGTGGTGTTACAAATCTTGAGGGAGGAGAACTTGTATGCCAAATATGAGAAGTTTGTGATTTGGTTGAAAGAGGTTGCCTTCCTAGGTCATGTGGTGTCGAATGTTGGTATTAAGGTGGATCCTAAGAAGATGGAGGTAATTAGAAATTGGCCTAGACCTTTGATTCCATCAGACATTAGAAGTTTCTTGGGGGTAGCAGGTGATTATCGAAAATTTGTGAATGGGTTCTCTACTATTACTTCTCCCATGACTAAGTTGACATAAAAGAAGGCAAAGTTTGTGTGGACCGATGAGTGTGAATAGGATTTCAAAACATTGAAGGATTAGCTTGTCTCTACTTCTATCTTGTCTCTATTGGAAGGGTTGAAGGGGTTTGTTGTGTATTGTGATGCCTCACCAATTTGTTTGGGTTGTGTTTTGATGCAAAATAGTAAGGTGATAGCTTATGCCTCTAGACAACTTAAGGTGCATGAAAAGGATTATCCTACCCATGATCTTGAATTGGCCGCCATTGTATTTTCTTTGAAAATTTGGCGTCATTACTTGCATGTGGATTTTGATCCTTGATTTCTATTCAATCAAGGAGGCCCAAACTATTTTCCAATAATTTTATGAATTTCTAGCTTACTTTAGATTGGGGTTTGAATTATTATGATTCCTTAAATTCTATCAATGTATGGGTTATGTTTATGTATGGATTTTAAGTTGATTTAATTCACAAAATGATGAATTAAATTAGGTTTATAAAATTATGAATATCCATGTCCCTTTTAAAGGCTTATTTATGCATGGATAACTATATTATGATTTCAAATTGGATTTAATTTTGTTTTAACTTCAATTTCATATTATAATGTTTATTTTAGATTGAATCTTATTTACTCATGCTTTTACCACATCATTCATGGCATATATATTCATAAATATGAGATATTTTGGAAATTATGAAGTAGGATTAGCCTAATTATGTTCTACAATATTATTTTGATAAGATATTGGTTATGAAAAGAATGTGATCTCATACATGTCTATGATTTTGGCTCTTTGAGAATTTTGGATGCTTGCACCATTTTGTATATGAATACGCTATTCCTATGTATGAGTATTATAACTATAAAATTATGATTTTTGGCATTTGAGCCTAAGTATAAATTATGATGAATGGTGTTTTGCTTTTAAGCCCAAGTTTGCACTGAAATATTTTTGAAAATCTTGTATCTCTTTGAAAGCATGTATAGCTATATATATTATAAGTATTCTTGTGGGATGATGACTTAGCACCGATGGAAGGAGGGTTCCTCTCACTTTTCTCGAACTATGTGCATAGCATAGATTCCCTTTCTAAAATGGGTGGCCCATAAAGAAAGATGCCTCCAAAATGGGATTGTCCGTAAGGAGAAGAAATGATATGATTTATGTGAAAGTCCTATGCCAATGTGAGGAGAAGGGAGCTTGAATTTAAGGTTGGTGATTGGGTCTATTTGAAGGTCTCACCCATAAAGGGTGTGGTCTGTTTTGGTAAGAAGGTCAAATTGAGTCAATGATTTGTGGGTCCTTATAGAGTGTTGAGGAGGATTAGTAAGGTGTCCTATGAGTTGGAATTTCCCAACGATATGGATATGGTTCATCTAGTCTTCCATATGTCTATGTTGAGAAAGTGTGTGGGTGACCCTAATTCCATTATACCTCTTGATGTTGTGGGTGTTATTGAAGACAATTTGTCTTATGAAGAGGTCTCGATAAAAATTTTTGATAAACAAGTGAAGAGGTTGAGGAACAAGGATGTTGCTTCCGTCAAGGTCCTTTGGAGAAATCAACAAGTTGAGAGTGCTACATGGGAAGCCGAGGCGGCCATGCAAAAGAGATACCCCTATCTCTTCCATTCCACTCAAGCCTAAGATACAAACTCAAGTCCCCTATGTGATTTCAAGTCTTATGTATCAACCCTTATATAATTTGCATGCATTCATATTTATGTTTACAAGTTCCTTATGATTTTGAAACTTAAGTTGAGATTTTTGAAAATGGTGTTTAAATGCATTGTTGCATTCTTGTTGGGGCTGCTTGCTTCATGATTACTACTCTTATGTTTGGTTCTTTGACATTTGAGGATGAATTTTCCCAAGGAGGAGTTATTGAAACGCCCCAAAAGGTGCCCAAAAATATTCCTCGAAAATGCCCATAATCGTAATTTCCTTATATCTCAAAATCTGTGCATTGTATCGAAAATCCAACTTCATATTCTTGATCTAGGGAAAATATTGAGTAGGGAATGGGTCTAACCCTAATTTTTGAGCAACCGTGGCAAAATCTGATTTTCTCAAGTTTGCGCAAAATGGTGGCAGTCTGCATTGGCTCCGTGACGCGAAGCTGTCATGGAGCAATGTACTTTGTTGCTAGTTTTCTTGTTTTGGCCTAAGGCTTGAGGTCTTTGTCCTAAGCTTTCCTATACATAAAAGCACATATACTTAGTCATTTTTCAACCCCATATCATTCAAGATATACCCCAAAACCCTCTCAAAACATTTAGCCAAATATTTCCCCCATTTCGAATGTCCCAAACTCACTTCTAGATCTTAAGGAATTCATTCAAGCTTCACGTTCTCATTCAAATATTCATCAAGGAAATATCCAAAAGTTGAGGTATGTGGGTTTCAACCATTGGGTCCTTTCACCCATGGTGCCCAACCTTACATTATATATGAATTGCATGTTTTCATGTTAGAATATCTATGGGTATCTCTTATTATAAAAGTTGAGTATAAACCATGTTCATTTAATAAAATGTTTGATTGTTTAAGCATGTTTTGAACTATGAATCAATGATCCATTATGTGATTTGATGAAGGGTTTTGATGTATCTTACATGAAGACATTAACAAGTATTGGTGGGTGGTTTTACATGGACATTTCTCACATGATTTCACTCTTGAATTGAATGGTATTGTACTAGTATTATACACCAGCCAAGTGTTTGATAAGATGTCCAGTTACGGATTCTTGAGTTATTATAGGGCTAATGCATAGTATATGAGTTGAGTGAATTTACGATGATAAAATGAATGTATATATGAGTTGTTTTCAAGAAAAGTACCTATAGTATTGCAAGTTGACCATACCTTCTTTAGGGGGTGCTATTCCTCAACCTCTATGATGGAGGATCCTATGTCCATCTACTAGTTAAGGTGTATATACCTTGACCACTATGATGTAGGGTGCTGTGTCTATTTACTAGTTAAGGGGTATATGCCTTGACCACTGTGATGTGGGGTGTTATCCCCACTACCATGTTGAGGAGTATATACCTTGACCCTTTGATGGGGGTGTTATGCCTATCTACCAATTGAGAGGTAGATATCTCAATCGCCTTCCAAGGGGTGGTAGGCCTTGTCTTCCAAGTGCTAGTTGCTTATTCTATGATGATGGTCTTTTCCTACACATGTATCATGTTCTATATAAGCGTGTTTTACTTTGAACATTGATCATACAAGCTATATGTCTAATATACTATCTCTTGCTCATGATTATGCATTTTGATTAAGTTGTCTATCTCTTGTTGCATTGCATCCCACATACTTAGTACATTCAAATGTACTAATGGATACTCTATGCCTATATGATGTTACCATGTAGGAACTAGAGCCGCTTACAATCAACCTCCCTATGGCTAGTTAATTATTTTGAAGATAAGCTATTAGTAAGTTCTCAAGTTCAGGGACATTATCTTTGAATTCTTACTTTTCCTCTTTCCTTATGTTGCACTTTCATACTAAAAGGGTGAGCCCGGAAAGTGATATCACAATCTAATATAGAGGTATTGTTAGACAAGTTATGTAATTACTCTTATGCTTGACTATTTTCATGATCAATACTACAAAAGATTTCCCTGAGTCCATCTATCATTATTTCTATTTGCTTATTGTTGTTAATTATTTCCGTGACCAAGGATGTCTAAATGATATGCTAAGAGTCTTGTTTTGAGTCCCCTTTGGGTTCGCATTCACTGTGTCACATCTAGGCCCTAGTATTGGGTCATGACAGACTATTTAAGCATGTTTTGAGCAATCAGTCTATGATCTATGATGAGATTTGATGAAGGATTTCAAGTTATCTTGCATAAGGGTATTACGAGTGTTGGTGGGTTGATTTACCTTGAGTTTTCTCATATGATTTCACTCTTCAATTGCATGACTTTTGAACTAGAGTTACACACCTACCAAGTGTTTGACAAATTTTCTGATTAAGAATGCTTGAATTATTGATGATCTATTGTATGGCTTAAGAGTTAGGTTACTTTTGATGAAGAAACGAATGTATGTATGTGTTTAATCAATGAAAAGTATCTATGGGTTGCAAGTTAACCACACTTTATGGAGTGGGTGACATGTCTTAATCACATTCTTGAGGGGGTGACGTTCCTCAATCATCTTGATGAGGGGGTCACATACCTCAATCACCTTGTTGAGGGGTTGTTAACCCTAAATCACCTTGTTGAGGGGGTGTTAAGCCTCAATTACCTTGTTGAGGGGGTGTTAAGCCTCAATCACCTTGTTGAGGGGGTGTTAAGCCTCAATCATCTTACAAGGGGGTGATATGCATTGGCTTCAAAGTAGTTGCTTGCGTGATCTATATTAGTCAAAGACTCTCTCCTCCACATGTAGTTTGTTCTATATAAGCATATGATTTACAAACATATTTTACTTCAAGCTTTACTCATGCATTCCATATTGTTCATATACCTATCCATTGTTTATACTTATGCATTTTGACTATGTTGTCTATGTCTTGTTGCATTGCATCCAACATACTACATTCAAACGTACTAACACATACTCTATGCCTACATGAGTTTACCATGTAGGAATCGAAGCTCCTCAAAATTTTCCTCCATATAGATAGTTTTGATATTTTTAAGATAAACTTTGGTGAGTCCTCAAGTTTGGGGACACTAGCTATACTACTCTTGCTTATGTTATTTCATTATGTTGAACCCTTCATACTATGAGGTTGAGCCCAAAAAGTGTTCACCCCCGCTCAAGTCTATGTTTAGAGGTGTTGTTGGACAATTGATGTAATTGTGCTATATTCTTCACTCTTGATTGTTTATGGTTATCTAATACTTCCCTTAGTTCCTTATCCCTATTTTTACTGTCTAGTTGTTGTTTAATTGCTTCCGCAACTAAGAATGTGTAAATGATATGCTAAGAGGCTTGTTTGGGGTCCCTTTGCATTCCCATTCATTTGTCACATCTAGGCCCTAATCTTGGGTCATGACAAACATGGTGTTAGAGTAATAGGTTGTTAATGGTCCTCGGAATCCAACAAACCGCGTCGATTAGAGTCTTGTTCATGCATGTGAAGTGTCGCGACTATGAGTAAGAGGCTATTAGCAGGCCTTTCCATAGAGGAAGACCAAGGAGGGATCGTGCAGCCAGGGGGCAACTAGCTTACCCCACTCCTAAATCTCCTTACGGTGCAGGGTCGACTCAAGTTGACTTCTAGAATGTGATTACCATGTTGGCCCATGCCATGGCCAACAAAATCAACCAAGGGGCCCAAGCTCCTCACACTTTTACTCCGGCCTCAACGGTAAGGGAATTTACTAGAATGAACCTACCAGAGTTCCATGAGTCCAAGGTGGATGAGGATCTTGAAGAATTCGTTGATGAAGTGTTTAAGGTGTTCTCTATTATGCGAGTTAGCTCGAAAGGAAAGGTGGAGTTGGGCAGCCTACCAACTCAAAGGTGTGGCTCATATTTGGTTCGTGCAATGGAAGATGAAGAAGGGAAATGGTGATGCAATCCCTTGGGAAGAGTTTAAAGCGCCTTTTTTCAGCAGGTTCTTCCCTTTTGAGCTTAGGGAGGCAAAAATGATTGAATTCATGAATCTAAAGCAAGGTCTATGAGTGTGAGGGAGTTTGCCCTCAAGTTCAACCAACTCTCTAAGTATGCTCTACAATTGGCGGCCGAGCCAAGGTCTAGAATGAACAAATTTGTGATGGGTCTGTCTGACTTAGTCAATGAGAAGTGTCGTGCCACCATGTTGATTGGTGATATGGGATTTTCCCCTAATGACATATGCTAAACAAGTTGAAGGGAAGAAGCTTAGCAAGAGAAGAAATGAGGGGTCCAAAAGGGCTCGATTTGATAATGGCTTCTAAGGTCAAGTGTCCTCCAATGCCCCAAAAAAGAGATTGGCCATTGATCGGGTGTCTAACACTAAGTGTCAGAAGTATAGAAGGAACCATGGTTGTCCATGCTTGAGGAAAACCAATGTTTGTTATGGTTGTGGCGAAGAGGGTCCTAAGTTAGTGGATTGTCCATATGCTAGAAAAAGAGGTAAAGGTGGTCATGGTGGTCAAAGGGCTCCAGAAATCCAACAAGAGAGTGCTCCATGAGATAATTGGTTCTACGTTCTTCAAGGGAGACAAGTAGTAGAGGAGGTGCCCAATGTTGCTATTGGTATGATCGAGGCTTTATTTTGATGTGTTTGCTTTGATAGGTCTGGGTACCACTATTTGTATCATTATTCATTTTCTTGCTAGTAAGTTTCATATGTGTTCTTATGGCATAAAGTTTTTTCTTATGATTTGTTGAACATGACATGGTGGGTTTGGAGGTCTTGGGGTGGTTTGTTGCATGCATCGGCTACGTTTATGGATCTCTTCAATAGTGTCTTTAGAAGATACCATGACATGTTTATGGTGGTCTTTGATAATGGGGTATTGATTTATTTAGATCTTGTGAATCATTTGAGGGTAGTGTTGCAAATTTTGAAGGGATGAGAGGTAGTTTGCTGAATGTGATTATTGTCAATTGTGGGTAACAAGGAGGTGGTTAGAGAAGTGCACCGGTTGGCTAGGTTGCGAATAGGTTTAGATGAAGTTGAGAATAGTAGTGTAGTGGTTTTTATGGTTCCAAATCTTCTTTGGTTGATGAGGTCAAGTTAAAGCAAGACCTTGGTTGCACCTTTCTAGAGTTAAAGGCTTCGGTGAATGGTGGTAAAGTGGACGTTTTCTCCCAAGGGGGAGATGGTGTCCTTAGGTGCTAAGGTAGGTCAGGTGTGCTTGTGTGCTTGATTGGGTTCACTTGAAAGTCCCACCGATGAAGGGTGTCATCCGCTTTGGTAAGAAAAGGGAAATTGAGCCTAAGGTTGTAGGTCCTTATAGAGTATTGAGGAGAATCGGTAAGGTTGCTTGTGAATTGGAATTGCCATTGGGGACGGATAAGGTTCATTTGGTCTTTTATGTATCTATGTTAAGGGGATGTATGGGTGACGCAAGTGCTATAGAACTCTTTGAGTTCATGGGTGCTGTAGAGGGTGAGTTGACCTATAATGAAGTCCCGATAGAGATGTTGTGTGGACATGTGAAAGGTTTGAGGAACATAGGTGTGGTATCCATCAAAGTTCTTTGGAGGAATCGATAAGTTGAAGTGCCATTTGGGAAGATGGAGCGGGCATGAAGAAGTGATACTATACATCATTCATTCTGCTCAAGCTTGAGATAGCAAATTATGTCCTTTCTACGATTTTAACTCCTAAGTTTAAGCCCTCATATCATGTTGCATGCATTCATGATTGTGTTGACGAATTTATGGTTATTTTAACATTCATGTTGAGATTTATAAAAATGATGTTTAAGTGTATTGTTGCATTCATGTTGGGCGAAATTTTTTTGATTACTTTTCTTATGTACGTTTCTTTGACATTCGGGGATGCATTTTCCTCGGGGAATATATTGAAATTCCCCTAAAAGTGCCTAAAAACGTGCCTCGAAAATGCCGATAATCGTAATTTTCATATATCTCAAAATCTATGTATGATATTAAAAATTCGACATCAAAATCTTGATCGAGGGCAAAATTGATTGGGAAATGGATTAACCCAAATTTCATAAGACCCATAACAAAAAACAAATTTTGCCAAATTTTCAACTTCCAGAAGCTGTTTTCTACAACTCCGCATCAGTGTATTTTGTTACCAAGTTTTCCTGTTTCGGTCTAATGCTTTGGGCATTGGGCTAAGCCTTCCTATGTGTAAAAAAACCTATATTTAGTCATTTTTTAACCCCATATCATTCAATACACTCTCAAAACCCTCTCTAACACTTAGCCAAATATTTCATCCAAATTCTAGTGACTCAAACGCATTTCCGGATCTCAAGAAATTCAATTAAGCTTTACGTTCTCATTCAAATCTTCTTCAAAGAAATCTCCAAAGTTGAGGTATGTGGGTTTCAACCATTGGGTCCTTTCACCCATGGTACCCACCCTTCCTTTTAATGTGAATTGCATGTTTTCAAGTTGGTTTATCTATGGGTATCTCTTATTATGAAATTTGGTTATAAGCTATGTTGGGGTTTCATAAAATGTTGACTATTTAAGAATGTTTTGAGCTACGAATCTATGATCCATGATGAGATTTGATGAAGGATTTCAAGTTATCTTGCATGAGGGTATTACGAAGTGTTGGTAGGTTGATTTACCTTGAGTTTTCTCACATGATTTCACTCTTGAATTGTATGATTTTGGAACTAGCATTACAGATATACCAAGTGTTTGATAAAATGTCTAGTTAAGAATTCTTGAGTTATTGATAATCTATTGTATGTCTTATGAGTCAAATGACTTTATGAAGAAGAAAGGAATATGTGTATATTTTGAATCCCTAAAAAGTATCTACGGGTTGCAAGTTTACCACACTTTATTGTGGGGATAACATGCCTCAAAGACCTTGTTAAGGGGGTGACATGCCTTAATCACCTTAATGAGGGGGTGACATGCCTCAATCACCTTGACGAGGGGGTAACATGCATCAGTCACCTTGTTGAGGGGGTGTAAAGCCTCAATCAACTTATTGAGGGGATGTTAAGCCTCAATCACCTTGTTGAGGCGGTATTAAGCCTCAATCACCTTTTTGAGGGGGTGTTAAGCCTCAATCACCTTACAAGGGGGTGATATGCCTTGGCTTCCAAGTAGTAGCTCACGTGATCTATGTTGGTGAAAGACTCTTTCCTACACATGTATTTTGTTCAATATAAGCATATGATTTAAAAGTATGTTTTACTTCAAAAATTTCTCATGCATGCCATATTGTTAATATACTTATCCATTGTTTATACTCATGCATTTTTTATTGTGTTTGCTATGCCTTGTTTCATTTCATCCTACATACTTACTACATTCAATCGTACTAACGTATACTCTATGCCTACATGATGCTACCATTTTGGAACTAGAGCTCCTCATGATTTTCCTCCACGTGGCTAGTTGTGGTATCTTGAAGATAAGCTTTGGTGAGTCCTTAATTTCCAGGGTACAAGCTATACTACTCTTGCTTATGTTAATTCTTTATGTTGAACTCTTGATACTATGAGGGTTAGCCTGAAAAGTGTCTTTGCCTCCGCTCAAGTCTATGTTTAGAGATGTTGTTGGAGAAGTGATGTAATTATGCTATATTCTTGGGTGTTGATGGTTTATTGTTATCTAAGAATCCCTTAGTCCCTTATACCTAGTTTTACTCTCTTGTTGCTTAATTCCTTCTGCGACCAAGGATGTGTGAGTGATATGCTAAGAGGCTTGTTTGGGGTCCCTTTGTATTCCCATTAGCTATGTCACGTCTAATCCCTATGCTTGGGTAGTGATAATTTGCTCCTGTTTTGACTTTACCGGATGGTTTAGATGTTTTGTGGTATATTGTGATGTTTCTTGGATTGGGTTGGGTTATGTGATTATGCAACATGGTAAGGTGATAGCTTATGCATCAAGACAATTTAAGGTGCATCAGCATAACTTCCCGACTCATAACCTTGAATTAGCAGCGGTGGCATTTGCTTTCAAAATTTTGAGAAACTATATGTGTGAGGTATATGTGGATGTCTTCACCGATCACAACAGTTTACAATATGTGTTCACTCAAGGAGGTCTTAACTGGAGACAAAGGAGATAGTTGGAACTCCTTAAGGACTAAGACATGAGTACACAATATCATCCCATCAAGGTGAATGTTGTAGCCGACGCTCTTAGTAGGATATCTGTTGTTTGTATGGCTCATGTTAAGGAAGAAAGGAAGGAGTTGGAAAAGGATGTCCACCATTTGGCTAGGTTGGGTGTTAGGTTGGCCAAATCTAATGATGCTGGAATTCATGTTCACAATGGGGCCGAATCTATGGTGGTGGATGATGTAAAGGCTAAGCAAGACCTAGATCCATCATAGGTTGAATTGAAGAAATTGGTTTCCAAAAATAGAATAGAAGTGTTCTCTCAAAGGGTATATGGTGTGCTACGGTATCAAGATAGGTTATGTTTTCTGGATGTGGATGATCTTATGAGGGTGATTATGAGTGAAGCCTATAACTCTCATTATTCTACTCATCCAGCATCCACTAAGATGTATCCAGATTTAAGGGAGGTGTATTGTTGACATGGTATGAAGAAGGATATTGCCAATTTTGCATCTGAATACCCTATTTGTGAACAAGTGAAGGTAGCAGACCAGAGGCCCAGCGATTTTACTGAAAAAATTAAGATCCCTATATGGAAGTTGGAAGATATAAACATAGATTTTGTGGTTGATTATCCTCATATCAGAAGTCAATTTGACTCCATTTCGATTATTATTGATTGAATGACTAAGTCGGCAAATTTTCTGCCTATCAAGACTACTTTTGGAGCCGAAGATTATACAAGGTTGTATATCCGAGTGTTTGAGAGGTTGCATGGTGTTCTCAGGTCTATTATATTGGATGATGGTACATAATTTACTTCTAACTTTTGGAGGTCGTTTCAAAGGGTACATGGTACTAAGGTGAAGTTGAGAATCCTCTTTTATCCTCAAACCAATGGACAAGCCGAGAGGATAATTCAAACTTTGCAGGACATGTTGAGGGCTTGTGTGTTAGAGTTCAAGGGTAATTGGGATGACCATCTTCTACTTATTGAGTTTTCCTAAAATAATACCTTTCATGATAGCATTGGTATGACACAGTTTGAGGATTTGTATGATAGGAGATATACGTCTCCGGTAGGATGTTTCGAATTGGGGGAGATGGATTTGATTGGCTCGGATTTAGTGTTGGAAGCTACGAAGAAAGTGAAGTTGATTAGGGTGAGGTTGAAGATGGACTAAAGTCGCCAAAAGTCCTACTCAGATATTACGTAGAGGGATCTTGGGTTTCATGTTGGTGATTGTGTGTATGTAAAGGTCTCACCTATGAAGGGCGTAATGCGTTTTTGTAAGAAGGGCAAGCTAAGTATGTAATGACCTTATTATTAATTAATGTATTCACTTCCAAAAAAGTATACTCTCAAGATAAAATCATCCGTACTTCATATCTCTTTTACTTAAGTTTGTGTCGTTAGAGAAATCGGTTTTCTTGAATCATAAAAGAGAATAAGGGAGGGTTTCGTTTTTAGTGAAATTTATTTACTTTTATGCAATTATACATGTTAGACAAGCCTTAATAATAATTATTATGTGCGAACAAAATAAATAAGGAAGGAAAAAGACAAAAGTAAGACAACCACCTTATTTGACCATTTTTCTTTTAAGATGCTTTTGACATAAAATATGTTTCCCCAAAGTAGGTCAGTTTAATGACCTTATAAAAACTTATAAACTCTCTCATAACCTTATATTTGAGAAATATCAATGAAATAAAATAGTCCCTTGGAGCAAAGTTGAGAAGTCCCCTACACTTTGGTAAGGGGATGAATTTTCTCTTTAAATTTTATAGTGTGTAGTAATTGTGGAATATCTCTTTATATATAGTTGTGTTTTTAGTGAGAAAATATGTTTTGGAAAGATAATTCACATACCTACAACTTTTATGTTTATGTCAAAATCAGAATCTACTTGTATGGTATTGAAAGAAGGCGTGAAATACAGTGAAAGTTCTAGCCAGTGTTCTGTTTGAGAAGCCTATCATGATGTGTGAGCTGTAATTTGTGATTCTTCTTAGTTATTCGAAATCCAAATACATGTATCTACAACTCTTATGTTCACGTTGGGACCTAATTTCAGAGTTATGGATTCAAAATAGTGGATGCAAGTTAGGACAAGTTTTGTCCAAAGTTTGATGTAGAAATCTCTGGGGTGTACTGTTAGTGTTTCGATTATAAATACTTGTACAAAGGGTATTTTGAAGCGATTATTGATTGTTTGCAACCTATATTCATATGCATTAGTTTTCATGTAGACTGCAAAGCCTAGTTTGTCCATTTGCCTATTTAAAATCTAATTGCATTGCAAGGTAGTAAAGCTGCCAATAAGAGTGTGATTTACAGAAATAGGACAATGTTTTGGCATTTATCTTTTTTTTTTCACCTATTGAAAGTGTTGAATATTAAATGAGCATGTAAATTAGTATTAAGGTGCTCACACTCTTGTATAATCTTAAGGAAATTTTTTGAAGAAACGGATGTCGTATAGATCCACGACATGATATTAGTAGGGTTGGTTGTATGCGAAAAGGTTCAAGTTCGTGTAAAAACTTGTTCCTTTGCCTTTGTTACATGCTGGTACATTTGAATCTTATCTTGGTATCTCAGCTATATTCTTGTCATTATACCTAGATGTGTTGATATATCTTGGGACTTGCAAGGAACTTGTTTAATTCGCCTATTTGTACGAATTGCCTGTTCAAATGATATCCTTGTGGACTTTGTCCTTTATATGGAAGTCACTTTGTCACCATTGGCATATCTCTTTTCGGATTAATTGCCATCTTGCTTATGGATTTTTGGTTCGTCCTAAGTATGGAAGCAGTCCATTTTATGCACGACTACAAAGCCACTCTTAATATAGTTCTTAGTTCTCTTGATAATTGGGTTTTCACCCTTCTTGATAAAGGGCTTCGATCTTTCTTGATACCTGATTATGTTTGGTGTGACGGCATGACTTACATATTGGGGAAAACTTGTCATTTGAATGTCTTGTAAAAATTATTCCAGGAACTCTTTATACTTAGACCATTAAATATCCTACTTGATACTGTTGATATATTTGTAGACTTTGTCTTTTTACTATATTACAATTATGTTGCCCTTTAATTTAAGAAGGATGAATTGAGGGATGTAAGGTTCTCAGCTTTTAGCTTTCACACCACTAAGCCTCATGTTTAGCGATAGTTGTTCTATCATAGGAAGTACCTGAGACGATGCTTGAGGATGGCCACTGAAGATAAATTTTGGGAGTTGTGTAGAAGATCATATTTGCATCTAGACATAGATATTATAGTAGTTTTGGGACATGTACGTGAGTCTCCTATTGCATAAGTATGTATAAATTTGAAAGTCTATTGTAAATTATGGAACCATGGGTTGTAACATTAAGTTTTGGCTTGTTTACTTAAATTTGAGTCGTCGAGCTTATTTCTGTATTAAAATACCAGTTATGTTAAGATGATTGTATAAAACGAAACTAGTAAATTTTATGTCTTTGTATTTTAACATTGGTAATTGTTATCAGTGTTCTACACCAATATGGGAAATATATGTCGCAAGATAGTGGTTTAAATTACTTGCAAGGTACTTACGCCAAAAACTTCAACAAGAAATCAACTAAACGACCTTTAGAACAAAAACCTATACCTTTAACTATTTTGAAAAATTCATAACTAATTATGATTAATATGTCATGTGCTAAATTCTTCGTACATTAGTGAGTGCTATGTAAACCTAGAGGAGTATAGAAGTGGCATCCTCCCGTGAGGGTTGCTCCAAGTGTTGGTATCAAAGCCCAGGCTTGTGATTCTAGGACTTTTGATGTGAATTAATTTTTAAAAAATCCAAGCTATATTATCTATTCATTTACATGATTAACGCGATTTCAGTGCTTGTAAAGTGCATATGCATCATGTACATGTCCCTAATGCAATGCAATCTTCTTTTCTGAAAGAATTAAATTATGGCGTTTTCCTGTAATAGACATATAGAAGCAGCACAGGAAGGATAAGATAACACTTATTCCCAACGTTGTCCTTTAGAAGGGGTTTGCGAACATCTCTCGGATCAATACGTCCCCCATACTAGTGGATCTGAAATAGGAAACCAAAGTGTAAGACCTATCCCACATCCTCAGATGAGCTACAGTACTCAGGTTATGAATCTCGCTTTCCAAAAGATGGCTAAATTCTTTCACCACATGGATAAAGCGATGCATGATCCTAATGGGATAAATTTCGAGAAAATGAGGAAAATGGATGGGATAGAATTTGAAGATTTTGTTGATCCCAGGGATGTTGAACAATGGTTAGAATGCGTAGAGAGGGTGTTTGAGCAATTGGAGTGTTCAGATGTTGCAAAATTTAAGTATCTTCTTCACTATACAAAAGGATGCTTATGATTGGTGGGTGAGTGTTCCAAATACAAAGTGAACCTCCAGTTTTTACTTGGAATGATTTTGTCAAGGAGTTTCATATGAAGTATGTTCCATCTACCTACTGTGATGCTATGAAAAAGGAGTTTTTATGCTTGAGACAGCAGGGCATGTCTAATGCTGAATATCAACAAAAGTTCTTAAGGATTTCTCCTTATGCTGGAGATATTATTAAAGAGGAGAAAGATAAGTGTAGGAGATTTGAAGATGGCTTAAATGATTCTACCAGAAAGAATGTGGTAATTTTGCAACATGAGAACTTCTATAAGTTAATTTCTACTTCACTTACCTAGGAAAGACTTGATAAGGAAGAAGCTAGTAGACATGAAAATCAACTCTAGAAACCAAGATCAAATTTCGGATGTCCATACAAATGGGGAAGGTTTGATGATTTTAAGCCTAGTGGTATTAACAGGTCACGTCAACCCAAGCAAAGGAAAGCAGATTATTCTACAGGTAGTACTCCAAATAATGGTCAAAGCAAGACTCATTTTCCTATATGTGAACAATGTGGGAATAATCATTATGGTATTTGCAGGAGAGCTTCTGGTGCGTGTTATAACTGCGGTAGTTTTGATCATAAAGGGAAGGACTGTCCTAAATAGGTTCCTTCCTTTCCTACTGAAATCTAAGTTCAGAAGCCTTCTACTACTTCACCCCAAACCAATAGGGGTGCAAGACCAAAAAATATCCATACAATTGGAGCAAGAGGAGCAAATCAAGCTAGTGGGCTAAGGGCTATTAAAATAGCTTATTCTATGAAACAGAGGAATGATAAAGATTGTCAAGACATGGTTGTTGGTAAATTTCACTTATTTGGCTTATGTGTGTTTACATTGTTTGACCCTGATTCTACACATTCTTATATTTGTTCATCACTCGTTCTTCCTGAAAATATGAGGTTTGTAAGGCTTGATTATAATATGTTAGGTAAAAGTACCTTGGACTACCATGTTGTTTGTAATCGAATTTACTGAGCTTGTCTTTCCATGATCGAAGACCTTGTTTTCCCAGCAGATTTTAATTTAAATTACCTTCCAAGATTTTGATATTATTATTGGGGTGGATTTGTTTTATAAATTTAATGTAGTACTAGATTGTAGATCAAAGCATGTTACTTTTAAGGAATCTTGCATTTTCACATATTATTGTACAAGGTGAAAGATCCTTGACATCTAGTATTATTTCTATGGCCTAAGCAAGAAAGATGATCTGGCAAGGTTGTGATGCATATCTTGCTCACATAGTTGGAGAACCCTAGTCTTAAAGATATACCTACTGTGTGCGACTTTCCATAAGTCTTCCTAGAAAATCTTCCTGGGTTACCCCCGGAAAGGGAAGTTGAATTTTCAATCGAGTGTATTCCCGGATCTACTCCTATTTCCATTACTCCAGCAAAACAAAAAGAGTTGAAAACTCAGTTGTAAGAACTTGTTGAGAAGTGTTTTATCCATCGCAGTGTATCTCCTTGAGGATCCCCTATTTTATTCATAAACAAGAAGGATGGAACTCTTAGATTGTGTATTGACTACAAACAACTCAGCAAAATAATTGTCAATAATTGATCTTGACCACCAAGGATTAATGATTTATTTGATTAGTCGAGGTGTGCTAATCTATTCTCAATGGTTGATTTGAGGTCTGGGTATCATCAACTGCACATTAGACAAAAAGATATTCCTAAAACTACTTTTAAAACTCGATATGATGATTATGAATTTTTTTGTGATACCATTCAGATTGACTAAGCTCCAGCAATATTATGGATCTAATGAATCGAATATTCAAGACATATCTTGATCAATTTGTGTTGGTTTTTATAGATGATATTTTACTGTATTCCACGAATTGTGCTGCAAATTTTGAAGGAGATAGAACTTTATCAAAAACTTTCCACGTGTGAATTTTGGCAAAATGAAGTGACCTTTTTGGGACACGTCGTGTCAACCGAAAATATGAAGGTGGACCCTAGTAAAATCCAAGCAATTGTTGATTGGAAGCCTCCCAAAAGTCCAACTGCAGTAAGAAGCTTCCTAGGCTTGGCAGGATACTATAGTAGGTTCGTGAAAGGCTTCTACATTATAGGATCCCCTTTGACAATCTCTTGAAGAAAGAGGGAAAGTTCATCTGGCATGAGAAATGCCAAGAGAGTTTTAAAACTCTTAAATCCTTGTTGATGCAAGCTCCTGTACTGACTCTACCAATGGAGGGGAACGAGTATGTAATATATAGTGATGCATCTCATCATGGACTAGGGTGTGTTCTGATGCAAGAAGGGAAAGTTATTTTTTATACCTCTAAGAAATTAAAACCACTTGAATTGAATTATCCTACCCATGATCTAGAAATTGTTGCTATAGTATTTGCCTTAAAGATATGGAGACATTATCTATATGAAGAAAAATGTTACATATTCACGATCACAAATGCCTAAAATACTTGGGTACACATAAGGAGCTGAACCTAAGACAATGTACATGACTTGAGCTGATCAAGGATTATGAGTGTATGATCTATTATCATTAAGGAAAAGCTTATGTGGTAATAGATGTCTTAATTTCAAGCCCTTTGCAAGCCTGTCCTTGAGTCTACTGCCTTTATTTATTGAGTTAAGAACAATGAATGCTCGTGTTGCACTTTATTCATCTGGTTCGATTATTTCACAACTGAAATATAAATCCGTATTGCTTGAGCAAGTTAAAGAATCACAAAAGTTAGATGAAAAACTAATGAAGCCGACTAAAATGGTTCAAGATGGAGAAAAACATGATTTTTCATTAATAGAGGATGGTGTCTTATCTTATCAAGATAGGTTGTGTGTCCCTAATGATGAAAGACTGAAAAGAGAAATGTGGAATGAAGCACACACTTCATCATATGGCATGTACCCTACAGGTACGAAAATGTACCTGTGTCACTACTCAAGCCTAGGGCATAGACGTGACACGACGAATGAGTAACCCGAAGGAACCCCAAACCAGCCTCTTATCTTATCATTAAACATCATTGGTCGCGGAAGCATTTAAATGATATACAAAAGTAGAAATAGGGCAATGGGACTAAGACAAAGCTTGCATAATATCATAATCAAGAGACAAAGCGTCAAAGAACATATCATAGGTAAATAGCATGTCCAACAACACCTCTACTACATAGATAGAGCGGGGGCCAAGACAAAGCAACCCAGCTCACCCTCATAGATAAAGTAAATAATAAAGAAGAATGTATCAATACATAATAAAAGGAACTGAGGCTAAGGTCTCCGAAGTGGAGGACTCACCAACTAGCTTGAGTAGTACAAGACTAGCCATGTGGAGGAGGAGAATGATAAACTTGAACACTGATTCCTACATGGTGACATCATGTAGGCATAGATATGTGTTAGTATGTTTGAATTTAGTAAGTGTGTAGGATGCAATGCAACAATAGATAGACAACATAGACAAAATGCATATGATAAGTAATAGAGAGCATAATAACAATATGGAATGCATGACCAATGCTTAAGTAAAACATGCTTACATAGAATAAAACATATGTGTAAGAAGAGACTATTACATATTGGTGGATCGTCACACCCTATCACCCTTGGTGATAGAGGTAGAAACCTCTTCAATATATTGGTGGATCATCGCACCCTACACCCTTGGTGCTGGAGTACAAACCCCTTGATAGGTTGATGGGTACAAACCCCCAACAAGGTTGGTGGATCGTCGCACCCTACCACCCTTGGTGCTGGAGAACAAATCTCCCGATAGGTTGATGGTTACAAACCCCCAACTAGGCTACCCGATGCATAATCCCTGGGTAGGGCATGGTCACTTTCCAACACTACATAGTGAGCACCATATACATGCATTCATTTCATCCTCATTTCATCGTATCAATATCATATACCATCAACATATAATAACAGAACAATTTATCAAACACTTAGAAGGTGTGTAGTGGTAGATTCAAGAGTGAAATCATGTAGAGAATTCAATGTAAAAACTTCAATACATACTTGGTAACACCCTCAAGCAATATACATCAAAACCCTTCACCAAATCTTACAATACACCTTGGTTTCATAACTCAAAACATAGTAAAACAGTCACAATTTTATGAGCTTCAACATAATGTGCAGTGTTTTGATAATAAGATAGATCCAATTATAAATCATCTTTAAATTATGCAAATTAGAGTAAACGGAAGCTTGGGTATTATGGGTGAAAGAAACCCACATATCTTAGCTTTAGAGGAACTCTTGATGATGATTAAGAATGGAGACTTGAAGTTTGAATTAAATCCTTAATTTTAGATGAGGGTTTTGAGTCTTTTCTTTAGGAGATAAAATATTGGCTAAGTGTTTGAATGAATATTAGGGATTGTTTAGAATGATGTGAGGGTGAACAATGGTTAAGTATGGGTATTTTCACATTTGGGAACACTTAGGCCCAAGACTTAAAAGTCATGGACTGCAAGAAAATAACTGGGAAGAAAAGCATGCATGTTCGCGCTGTGAAAAGGATGCGAAAGTCAATTTTCTTCATCTGCGTAGCCTTGGCGCGTCGCGCTAGGGGTGCGAATAGCTCTCTGAAAATTAACATTTGGGAATTTTGAATTTTGATACAGTTTTTCTAAAATCGGGGTTAAACACTATTTCCCCTAATTTTGACCCCCTGAAGAATAATACAACAACATACCCAGTATAATCCCACTAGTGGGGTCTGGGGAAGGTCGATTGTATGCAGACCTTACCTCCTGAAGAATAATATGAAGTCGAATTTTTGATATCACGGATGGATTTTGAGATATATGGAAATTATGATTTCAGGCACATTCAAGGCACATTTTTCGGCACTTTTTGGGGTCGTTTCAATATCTCCGCCTTGGGAACATTCGCCCCTGAATGTCAAAGAAACGTATATGAGGGACACAAACATGACACTTTCAGCCCACATAGAGATGTAAAAATGCACTTAACCATCATTTCAAAATCACATCATAAATGAAAAATCATCATGAAATCATAAATTAAACATGAACATATGCAATGACATGGGGCTGAACTTAGGTCTTGAGATCATATAAAGGAATTAGGTCAATACCTTAGGCTAGAGTGGAGTGGAAAAGGTAAGGATATCTCCTTCGCATGTCCGCTTCGGCCTCACAAGTAACACTCTCAATTTGTTGATTCCTCCAAAGGACTTTAACGGAAGCCACCTCTTTATTCCTCAACCTCTTCACTTGTCAATCAAAGATCTGAACCAGAACCTTTTCATATGTCAAATTATCCTCAACTACACCCACAACATCAAGTGGAATGGTATTTGGATCACCCACACATTTCCTCAAGATGGACACATGAAACACCGGATAAACCGATTCCATGTCACTAGGCAACCTCAATTCATAAGCTACCTTGCTAACCCTCCTCATGACCTCGTAAGGACCAACACATCTTGGGCTCAACTTGTTCTTCTTACCAAATACACCACAACCTTCATGGGAGACACGTTTAGGTAAACCCAATCATCAACTTTGGATTCAAGGTCTCTTCTTTTCACATCGGCATAGGATTTTTGACGTCTTTAGGCCGTTTTTAACCTTTACCTAATTATCCTAGCCTTCTCAAGAGTATCCATAACGAGATCTGGTCCCAACAAAGCTATCTCACCAACCTCAAACCATCCGATTGGTGATCTGCAACGTCTCCCATAGAGAGCCTCAAAAGGAGCCATATATGCTAGAATAATAGCTATTGTTGTAGGCAAACTCAATCAATGGAAGATGATCATTTAAACTACCTTTAAGCTCCAATACACATGCTCTAAGAATATCCTCAAGTGTTTGAATGGTCCTCTTGGCTTGGCCATCCATTTGAGGGTAGAAGGCCGTATAAAGCTTAACTCTAGTACCAAGATCCCTTTGGAAAGATCACTAAAAATATGAAGTAAATTGTGCCCCATGATCTGATATGATGGAGAAAGGAACCCCATGCAACCTTAACAAGTCAAGAATGCATAACCTTACCTAATCTTCAGCCCCAAATGTGGTCTTAACCGGTAGAAAGTGAGCTGATTTTGTCATCCTATCAAACACTACCAAAAGGAATCAAAACCTTTTCTAGTCTAAGGAAACCCAACCAAAAATTCCATATTTATCTCTTCCAATGTCCAAGTAGGAATCTCAATGTCTTAGTTTGGGCCACCCGTCCTTTGATGTTCAGCTTTGACTTGTTGATAAGTATGACAACTGCAGACAAATTTGGCAATGTCCCTTTTCATGCCTCTCCACCAATACACATCCCTCAAATCTCTATACATTTTGGTAGAGCTGGGGTGGATAGAATAAGAAGAGTTGTGGGCCTCATCAAGGATCCTTCCTATAAAACCATCAACACAAGGTACAAAACAACCTACCTTGGTACCTATAGGCCCCATCTCCCCCTTGGGAGAAAACCTCCACCTCGCTCTCTTTCACCAAGGCCTTGAATTCTAGCAAGGAGGAATTAAGATCTTGTTTTGCCATCACCTCATCAACCAAAGAAGACTTGGAACCATCAATAACAATCACACCACTATCACCATCCTCTTCCAACCTAACTCCTAATCTATCCAACCGATGCACCTCCCTAGCCATCTCCTTCTCACTACCATCAATATGAGCTAGGCTAACCATGGATACCCTACTACTCAAGGTATCTTCCACCATATTTTCCTTACCCGAATTATAATGCACACTCATATCATAGTCCTTCAGAAGTTCTAACCATCTCCTTTCTCTCAAGTTGAGATCTTTTTGAGTGAAGACATATTGGAGCCTTTTATGATTGGTGAATACATCTACATGCACCCCATACAAGTAGTGACAGAAAATCTTCAATACAAACACCACAGCAGCTAACTCTAGATCATGAGTAGGGTAGTTCTTTTCATGCACTTTGAGTTTTCTAGAGGCATAGGCTATGACCTTTCAATTTTCCATCAACATACAATGCAAACCAACCCGGGAAGCATAACAATACACAATAAATCCCTCAAGCCCATCCGATAGTGACAATATATGAGTGGATACAAGCTTATCTTTATATGTTTGGCAGCTCCTCTCACATTAATCGGTCCACACGAACCTAACCTTCTTTTGAATCAATTTTGTCATGGGTGAAGCAATAGAAGAGAACTTATTCACAAACCTCTGGTAATAGCCCGCTAAACCTAAGAAACTCCTAATGTCCGATAGGATCAATGGTCTAGGCCAATTCCTAATCACATCAGTCTTCATCTGATCCACCTTAATACCATCCCTCGACACCACGTGCCCTAGGAAGGCAATATCCCTCAACAAAAATTCACACTTTTCATATTTAGCATACAATTTCTCCTTCCTCAATCTTAGCAACACAACCCTCAAATGATCCCTATGCAATTCCTTGCCACGAGAATAGATCAAAACGTCATCGACGAAAACCACAATAAAGGAATCAAGGTAGGGTTGAAAGACCCCATTCATTAGGTTCATAATGATGGTCGGTGCATTAGTCAACCCAAAAGACATCACAATAAACTCATAATGCCCAGATCTAGTATGGAAGGCCATCTTCACTTGATGATACCCGGACTGAAGATCAATCTTAGAGAAATGGCTATCCCCTTGTAATTGGTCAAACAAACCATCAATCTTTGGAAAAGGATGCCTATTCTTGATGGTGACCATATTGAGTTGCCGATAGTCAATACATATCCTAAGGTACCCCCTTTTGACAAACAACACCAGAGCATCCCAAGGTGATTGACTAGGCCGAATAAATCCCTTCTCCAACAAGTCCCTCAGTTGTTCCTTCAACTCCACCGGAGCCATACGGTAAAGGGGAATAGAGATGGGTTGAGTATCAAGGAGGAGGTCTATGCCACTATCTATTTCCCTTTGGAGGGGAACACCGGGAAGGTCATTTGGGAAGACATCAAGAAACTCATTTACAACTGGAACCGACTCTATGGGAAGAACTTTAGATGCTACATCCTTAACCCTCACAAGATGGTAAAAACACCACTTAGAGATCAACTTACAGGCTTTAATGCATGAGATGAATCTACCCTTTCCCACCACATCTTGACTTTCCCACTCAAGGACAGGTTCATTTAGAAATTGGAATTTGACCCTATAGGTTCTACAATCAATAGAAGCATAGTAGGCATGTAATCAATCCATCTCAAGAATGACATCAAAATTGACAATGTTTAACTCAACAAGATCACAAGGCAACACTTTATGCAAGATGCAAATAGAAAATCATCTATAAACTTTCCTAGCAACAATAGATGCACTAATAGGAGTAGACACTTCATATGACTCATGAAACAACTCGGGAACAACATGGAACTTTTTAGCAACAAGAGGAGTTACAAAGGATAGAGTGGTCCCTAGATAAATCAAAGCATATACATCAAAGTGAAAGATTTTAACATACCGGTGACGACATCGGGGACTTCATCAACCCCTTACCTCTCATGTAAAGCATAAAATTGATTGTTCCTTGCGTCACCATCGTTTCAGCCACCTCTTCCCAAATGAACCGCATTGTCACCTTGTGGATGAACCTCTTTTCCCTTATTGCGATCTCGGGTGCAATCCACCCTTTTAAGACCCACTTCCCTACAAACAAATCATGCATTAGTATAACTCAAGCAAAGGCTCCTATGCCTCTTACCACCCCTAGGACACACCTCATTAGGAACCATTACACTAACACCATGGGGCCTTGGAAGACATTGGCAGACCCCCTATTGGAAGCATGAGAGAAACCTTGGCCTTGGTGGATTCGTACACCCTTTTGGAACTTTCCCTCAAAATGAGACCTCTTAGCCTCACGGCCCCTCCTCTTCCTCAACTTTTCCCCCTCCATTTGCTTGGCAAAGGTCATCAAACGATACAAGTTCATATCACTAATCAACCTAGTGGACTGACACTCTCCACCAACCAAGTCTAATACACTCATCACAAATTTGTTCATCCCAGATCTTGAGTCGGCCACCAAATGTGGAGCATATTTTGAAAGTTGGGTAAACTTGAGGTCATACTCCCTCACACTTATGGACCCATGCCTCAAATTCATAAATTCCACCAACTTAGCCTCCCTAAGCTCAAGAGGGAAGAAAAATTAAGGAAAATCATTTTGAACTTCACCCAAAGCATCACATAACTAACTCCTTTCTCTTCCTTCCATTGGTTGTACCATATTTTAGCTGCCCCTTTGAGTTGGTACACCACCAACTCTGCCTTTTCATTTGGACCAACATCCTTGATAGACAAAAATGTGTAAAATTCATCAATGAACTCTTGGAGGTCCTCGCTCACTTTTGACCCATGGAATTCCAAAGGATTCATTTTCATGAAGTCTATTACATGAGAGGCCAGTGTAGGAGTATGAGGGGCTTGGGAATCTTTGTTGTCTTGATTAGACACCACTTGTACAAGCAAGGTGAGAGCATCCCTAAGCTCTCCATTAGTCGGTTTCTCCTCGGGGTGTATGGGCTCGTCTTACCCTCGTGTTAGGCATGATCTAGCATAAGCAAAAAACAATTGATAGGGGAGGGAAGCTTACTTCAACTCTATAGCACGACTTAGAATCTGAAGAAAGGAAACAATTCCTAATATATCTCATAGCCTCCTACTCATAGTTTTAGTGCACAACACAACCATGATAAGACTCTAATCAACGCAGTGTGTTGGACTCCAAGGATCTACTCACCTAGTGCTATGATACCAAGTTTGTCACGACCAAGCTTAGGGCCCAAATGTGACACGGTGAATGAGGAACCAGAAGGAACCCTAAACTAGACTCTTATCTTATCATTACACATCATTGGTCGCAAAAGCATTTAAAAGATATATGAAAGTAGAAATAGGGCATTGGGACTAAGGGAAATCTTGCATAACATCATAATCAAGAGATAAAGAGTTAAAGCTCATATCACAGGTACATAGCATATCCAACAACACCTCTATTACATAGATAATGCGGGGGCCAAGACAAAGCAACCGGGCTCACCCTAGTAGAAAAAGTAAATAATAAAGAAGAATGTCTTAATACATAATAAGCGGAACTTAGACTAAGGTCCTCAAAGAGGAGGATTCACCAACTAGCTTGAGTAGTACCGAACTAGCAATGTGGAGGAGGAGGATGATCAACTTGAACACTAGTTCCTAGATGGTGATATCATGTAGGCATAGGGTATGTGCTAGTACGTTCAAATATACTAAATATGTAGGATTTAATGAAACAATAGATAGGTAACACAATCAAAATACATATGACAAGTAACAAAGAGCATAATAACAATATGGCGTGCATAATCTGTGCTAAAGCAAAACATGCTTACATAGAATAGAACATATGGGTAAGAAGTGATCATTACTATTGGTGGATCATCACACCCTACCACCTTTGTTGATTGAGGTATAAACCACATCAATATGTTGGTGGATCGTCGCGCCCTACCACTCTTGGTGCCGGAGTACAAATCCCCCAATAGGTTGATGCGTGTAAATCTTTAACAAGGTTGGTGGATCATCACCCCTACCACCCTTGGTACTGGATTCCAAAACCCCCGATAGGTTGATGGGTACAAACCCTCAATAAGGTTACCCGATGCATAACCCTCAGGTAGGGCATGGTCACATTCCAACACTACATAGAGAGAACCATATACATGCATTCATTTCGTCAGCATATATCATATCATCATCATATACAAGCATCATATAGTCATTCATCTCATAAGACATGCATTGGACTGTCAATTCCTCAAGAAACCACACCAAAACATTTTATCACATACTTAGAGGGTGTGTGGTGCTATTGTAAATCCATGCAATTCAAGAGTGAAATCATGTTAGAAAATTCAATGTAAAAACTTCAATAGATACTTGGTAACACCCTTAAGAAATTTACATCAAAATCCTTCACCAAATCTTACAATAGTCCTTGGTTTCATAACTCAACACATAGTAAAACAGTCATAATTTCATGAGCTTTAACATAGTGTGCAGTGATTTTCATAATAAGATAGATCCAATTGTAAGTTATCTTTAAATCATGCAAATTAGAGTAAAAAGAAGCTTGCGTATCATGGGTGAAAGGAACCCCTGAAAGAAACCCACATATCTTAGCTTTGGAGTAACTGTTGATGAAGATTGAGAATAGAGACTTGAAGCTTGAAGGAAATCCTTAGTTCTGGATTAGGATTTTGAATCTCGAGTTTAGAAGATAAATTATTGGCTAAATGTTTTCATATGTATTAGGGAATGTTTAGAATGATATGAGGGTGAAAAATGTTTCAGTATGGGTATTTTCACGTTTGGGAACACTTAGGCCCAAGACTTAAAAGTCTTGGACTGCAAGAAAATAACTGGTCAAAAGAGCATGCAAGTTCATGTCACAGACAGGACATGACAGTCCATTTTTTTCATCTACGCGCCCTTGGCGCATCGCACAAGGGCACGAATTGCACTCCGAAATCGACATTGGGAAATTTTAAATTTTGATACGGTTGCTTTAAATTCAGGGCTAGACCATTTTTCCCCTAATTTTGACCCCCTGAACAAGAATATAAAGTTAGATTTTTGATATCATGCATGGATTTTGAGATATATGAAAATTATGATTTAGAGCACCTCCAAGGTATTTTTTTGGGTCGTTTCAACCTAATCCTTAAAGAACAATATTGGTGGAATTGTATGAAGAAAGATATTGCGGAGTACATTTCGAAATGTTGGGTTTCTCAACAAGTAAAATAAGAACATCAAGTTACAGTCGGCCTACTCCAAACCTTGCTGATGCTAGAATGGAAATGGGAGAGAATAATAATGGACTTTGTTTCTGGACTTCCTTGCACTCAAAGGAACCATGATGCAATATGGGTTTCATGACCCATGCTTAGGGCCTAGATGTGACGCGGTGAATAGGGAACCCGAAGGGACCCTAATCAAGTCTCATAACATATTATTACACATCCTTGGTCACAGAAGCAATAAAGTTATAACAATGGATAGAAAGCGACGTAAAATGGGCCTGAGGGATATCGTTTACACCATAAACATCAAGAATCAAGGGAATCAATCTTATAACATCATTACATAAGTTGTCCGACAATACCTCTAAACATAGAACTTAGCGAGGGACAAGACTAGCAACACCAGACTCACCCTCTTAGTTCAAGCATACAATAAAAGGAGAGAGTCTTTATACATAGCATAAGAGCAAAGACATTGTCCTCGAAATTGAGGACTCACCAACTTGCTTGAGAGTATTCACAGTAGCCACATAGAGGAGGAAGATGATATCACGACCCAAGCCTAGGACTTAGACTTGACATGGCGCAGGGGGAACCCAAAGGAACCCCAAGTAAGCCTAAAGGAACCCCAAGTAAGCCTCTTGACATATCATTACACATCCTTTATCATGGAAGCAGTAAAATACAACAACAATAAAGTAAAATAGTGACAACGGGGCTAAAGGATAACTTCCAAATCATAAATATCAATACTCTACAGAGAGTTAAAGCTCATAACATTACACATGACATGTCCAACAAAACCTCTACTACAGGCCAAGACAAGCTATCGGGCTCACCCTCATAGTCAACGTATACATAAAAGAAGATATCTTGAAACATAGTATGAGATTATAAACATCGTCCCCAAAATGGAGGACTCACCAAAGAGTTTGAAAGAAATCGTACTAGCTGCCTGGAGGAGGATGATCAATCGCGACATTATGTAGGCATAGAGTATGTGTTAGTATGTTTGAATGTTATAAATATGTAGGATGCAATGCAATAAGATTAAGTAACATAGTCAAAATGCATAAGCATAGGCAATGAATAACAATAACAAAATATGTAGTAAATCATGCTTATGTTGAATATAATACATATGCAATAAGAGACCACTATCATATTGGTGAATCGTTGCACCCTACTACCATTGATGATTGATATACCAACCCCATCACTTGGTTGGTAGATCATCGCAACCTACCACCCTTTGTGACTGAGGTACAAACCCCCTGACATCGTTATCAAGGTACACACTCCCCGACATGGTTGGTGGATCATCTTACCCTACCACCCTTGATGACTGAGGTACAAACACATCGACATGGTTATCAAGGTAAAAACCCCTAGATATGGTTATTTTTATGACCCAAGCCTAGGGCCTAGACGTACCGGAAAACGGGGATCCCAAAGGAAACCAAAGAAGCCTCATAACATATCATTACACATTCGTAGTTGCGGAAGCAATATAAAACATCATAAGAAACATGAACAAGGGGAAATGGGACTAAGGGAGAAAGAGAGAGTTTAATACTTAAATA